>JXOV01019439.1:0-10558 GCA_001014945.1 Clogmia albipunctata | reverse complement strand
GGCATATAAGTGATACAGTGCATGGTGCAAGATATTCGTGATATGAGAAATTGAGACCAAAAGTTCTATTCGCTTGACAAGTACTTCCGTTAATTGTATGTGTTTAGACCTTAATTTAGTATTGGGTTGTCTTCTTATTCTTTACTTCATATTTCGCGGAAAAATAGCTAATAAATATGCGAATTGTTTAAAATCTTGTAAAAAAACTAGTTGGAAAATCAAATAATTAAACACTCGTATCTATTAGCTCTACTCGAGTTTGATTTTGGTTCATTTTTCTCACATGTTGTTTAAATAATTATTTTATAGCACAAGTGTTTTTTTCTTTATTCTGATCTCCGTTAAAGAAATCCAACAAATTTATATGGATGTCAGTTTCATTGTTTAACTGTATTAGTATTGCAATAAATTCAAAAATAACGATATTTGTTATAAAATTGTTTAAAAATCAACTTTAAGGAAAAAATATGAATGATATGAATCTGTGAAATATATTTTATAAGACGTAAACAACTATATTAATAAATAGAAATAAATTGAAAAGGGCTTTTATGGCTCTAATTATCTAATAAAACTTGCGTGCTCAAACAAGTGAAATGAAGATTTTTCAAGAAAAACTTACATGTTAAAAGTCGTCGTCTACTTTTATTACCTGCAATAAGCTCAGACCCTTTCTTTATGGCCCAGAAAGTGGTGATTGAATTCATTTTCATTCTTACGAAAAAGATTTGCAATTGGATTAACACAAATTGAGATATAAATTAAAATATAGATCGAATACCGCGTCCTTAAACAAATGAAATGGAATGTATAATACATAATGACATCATATAGTACATTCAAACCTAAACGATTAAAAGGAAAGATTCAATGGTAGGAAATCAAATATCATAATAGTGCTAAACCCTGTCGAAAAACAACGTAAAGAAATATTAATATTAAAATTACGTTTGTACACGAAACCAATACTAATGTAAATAAATGAATTTAAATTAAAATTTTGGTAAAACTCAAATTTAAAGAAGGTTCACTATAAAATCTGATAACTGATCCTGTTTAAAAACGTATTTGAAAGAAAAAATTCCATTTTAAATTTCATTCACTTGTCGAAGTGAGTCAATACATTTAAAACGAACGGAAGGTAATGTTTCGTAGTCAGACGCAGTAAAACAGTGAGCTTTTGTATGAATTTAGCATGCTGTGCTCCTAGCTGGCGCAGCACAAATTTCTAATTAACAATGATTAAACTAAATCCGTAAATTGATACCTCTTCCATTATCTGCTTTAATAATTTAAAATTGAAATTCTGAAAACGATAACACTGTCACTTTAAACCAATTTCAATAACAGAGATCATAATCAAAAGCGTATAAAACGGGCGAAAACCAACAATTGGTGCCGAAATTCTGTGAAATCGTAGTAAAATTGGACTGAATATCTAAATATTATTGTTAATTTGTGATTTCCCACATTACCCGTAATCACATTCTGTTATAAAATTATTAATTTATCGCGTCTGACTCACGGGGCGAGAAGAAGAAGAGTGTCGAGTCGACGGGACTCCAAAGAGATAAAAGTCCCAGCAGATCAATGGACAGAGAGGCTGTGCGTATTTATTTATGCAGTAGTTTTCAAGAGATCGTTTTGAAGCTCTAAGAAAATAATCAGGACGGAGATTCTTTCAAAGGTCTAAGCCGTCTTCTTCTTCTCCTTTACTGCACAATTGGGCTATTTTTAGCGAATAAGGTTAGACTTGTAGTTTCTATTTTCAACACACGTCTCCTTCTCTCCTCACCTCCGACTCTCTAACCTCAAAAGTGGTCGCCGGTAATTGTTGTTTACCAAAATAGAATCCGCAAATTAATTCCCTAATTGTGAAACCCGATCCGGATGCATTGTGCTCTCGTCAGAGGTGAATTCGCAAGAGGAACAACGCGTCAAAATAATATCGAATTTCGCCAAATCCTCCCCCAATATGCCAATTCAGTTTCTTGCAAGTTTTCTTAAATTTTTGAGGGATCAGGAGCACATTCTTAATAAATTATCAGTAATGAAATTACAATACAATCCTCTTTAATTGTATAGTACTTCCATAGAAACTTGTCCAGTCTTCACTGTTTATACAGCCTGTAATCCGTATTCTGGTTGAGTAAATTACTTAGCAAATCATCCTAATCATTCTCTTATACTGACATGTATCTCTCATAGCGAATGATGTTTTGAAAATCTATATCTTCAGCTTTCTAATAGATAATTGTGGTTATCTCCACATGAGCCAAATACAGCCAATTTCAAATTTATAGACATATAGTACGTATATATTATTGAAAAAAACTCACAGTAGTTATAGTACTACTTTTGCGTAATTGCATTAAATAAAACCCTCAATTAGGGTGCAGTAAAGTGAAAATTTCCCACCCAAATGCGATAAGCTAACTTTGTCATTGTAATTTAAAACACAAATCTTGTTGTTATTTATGATTAACCTTTTAATAAATGCCAACAAAATGCAGTTTTTAGATTTAATTCTAAAATAGTATAACAATTACAGTCGACTCTCGATAATTCGACACTCGAGGGACACTTTATCTTAAATTCTTAAATAATCTTAAATAATTATGAATTACTAAGAGTTTGAATTATCAAATGCTTCCATTGTTGCTGCTCAGATTGCCCAAAAACATTTTTAAGTGAAAAGGTGCCTAAAATACTGCAATAATAAATTTCAAAGGCAACCAACACTCGACAAATCAAAGTTACAGAACTTTGAATTGTCGAGTAATTGCCGATAAATTCAAATTACTGCGTGGTTTTGTTAAAAAGCAATGGTTTCTTTTCGTTCGAATTACCGAAAGCATAAAATGTATTGATTTAATTCGAAATATCAACAAATTTGGCACGGAACTCGTGATAATTTGAATTACAGATAGGTTCTAATTATCGAAAGTGGGAATTATTGAGAGTCGACTATAAAACAAAAAAAAATCATGAATGTTGTAGAAATAAAATAGATTTTTGTTATTTTGATATTTTGCCGGTATCATTCAACTTTCACACGAGCGGCAAAACGGTTCATTACCAACTGTGGCGATAATTACTATTTATTTAAAGGAACAACTAAATTTGATTTTATGTGAATTTATAAATTGACAAAACAGTTTTATAACAAGATCCCCAACAATTTACTCGTCATAACATTTATTCCGGACAATTGAAATTCAATTCGCTCTTCCAGTCCATTCATTGAATCCCAATTTTGTCATTTAACACACGTCATACATAATTTTTATCTCCTTTGAAACTAACTAAAAAGAATGCAATAAAGAGAAACTGAGAAAAAAAATGGAAAAAAACAGGAGAAAAGCAGGTAAAATCGTGAAGGTGTTAACCACAGATAAGATCTTAATCTCTGAGAGGATCTTTTCATTTCTCTCATTGATTTACTGCTCAATTTAAACAGATTTTTTATCACAGACGATCCATTCAAATAGCAAATCATAATTGATTTTTGCGCAACGTTAATTGAAATTGCGATAAATATTTACATGGGAGCCATTGAGTCATATGCACACACCTAATTGATTCCGAGAACTCCCGATTAATGCTGACCATTTACATTATTTGGCGAAATAAACCGCAAACCCAACCAAAAAAACACACTCTGCATACTAAATGCAAAACAGTCATTGACAATCCTCTTTATGGAAGATCTGACAGTCGGACTGTGATTTTAATTGCGATTTTTATTGTTATTGCGTTTATGTGCAAAAAATACACAATTTCAAGGTATTTAATTTGGGGTAATTTAATTTTTGTATATTATTTATTACTTTGTTAATTCACGCTTGCCTTTAAATTGCTACTTATTTAAAAGTACTAATGATTTAAAAAATTGTAAATATTTTTTTTATTAGTTTGTATTTAAGTGATAAATCCGCTGACTTCTAAGCAAATTCGGCTTTTTAATATCAAAGTGAAACCCTTGATAAGATATGACATTCTTAAATAGTAGGGTCCTTTCAAGACACAAGCGTAGCATGTGCTTATCGACCGTGTTTTATACAAAATTTTATGAATCAACAAAAAAATCTTAAATAAAACTAATTTTCTTTCATTCTAATCAAAAATCTATGTCGCTTCCTCATATTGCTCTTGTTTTGTATCCTAATTTATATAAATATAATAATAATAATACTTTATNCAGATTCATACATGGAGATAAAATATTTATATATATAACATATTAGAGATGTATGAAAACTGTTACGACTCGTCGAAGTCGGTAGATGAGTGGACGAGTCGGAGTTCGATAATCATATCCTATTATACCTAACAGAAAAAACAAAAGAAAAGAGAGAGAGAGGAAAAAGAAGAATGACACAAAATTGCAAATTAAAACAAATTGAGTACATCAAAGAGAAATAAAATGTAAAAAAAAAACCATACAACTATATAAGACAAAAAAAAATATTTTAAAAAAAAAAGTATACATATAATATATAGAATTAAAAAGATATAACATGAGAAATGGAAGTTATAGCGTAAACCTAGACCTACATAAACTCTCGCAGTCAACGAGCCACGACTTTAAACGCATAAAATAACCACAAGACGTTTCGCCAGAGCGAGGACGCATTGTAGTTGGCAGATTATTCAGAACATTTATCAGGACCACATTCGAACTCCGGGACACATGGATGGTCCTGTGAAGGGGAACACGCAGGCGACCAGTAAACAAACCAACATTGGAGAGAGAACCACTTCTCTGGAAAAACATACGAAGGACTCTGAAAACAAATAGATTCCTAACGGGAAGTATATTACATAAAGGATTTCACGGGAAGATGGAGAAAATTCTTTCCTGTTTTCTCTTACTTGCACATAGGAAATATCACCTTACTCTTCACTGCTTTGTACTTGTATGGAAGTATTAAAGCCCTGTAATATTGTATAACTAAAAATTCTGTAATTTCTGTAAAATTCTACATGTCAGCTATATCAGATGTTGGAACATATTATCTTTATTTTAGTGTTAGGAAGTTTGATAAATATATCTAAAGAAACATTAATAAAATTAAGAAACTGTTTAATAAAATGAAGCAATTTCGATTTTATTATATTTCATTTAGAAAATATAATTAATATTTTGATGTAATTTTACTATAATTAATTTTTGTTAATTCATATCAAAATTTTTTAATATGTTTTACTTTATTTAAAATTTATTTGAATATATTCATACAATTCAATTAAAAATCTTCATATTTTAGTGGCCAATGCTTCCTCTATAAAGCCTTTCATAGTTCACGCGGTTTAGTTATACATTATTCAATACCTGCAAATAACCACAAATCATTTGAATACACCAAATTAGTAATTTGTACTAAAATTCAATCATTAAAAATTATAATTTTAGATCTCAGTACCTTGAAAGCAAGTTCGGTGCTCGATTTCCATTATATATCAAAAACTTGTCTCTGAAAGTTCTATTCCCTTGACAGCTACTCGTACTTCACACAATTCTTAACTAAATTGTGGTTTTTTTACACCTCAATTTAAGTAAGAATTGTCTTCTTAATCCTTACTTCATATTTAAGTAATAAAAATTAAATAAATAAGCGAATTGTATAAAATTTTGTAAAAACTTTTTGGAAAAACACATAATTAAACACTTTTTTTTTAGAAAAATTATTAAAATCGAATTTTAGAATTAACTATGGTCCATTTCTGTCGTTCTTTAAATGACTATTTTATCCGAAAAGGGTTATTTTGGTTAGAAATTAAATTGATCGTTTCAATAATTATCATTTTAATATTAAAGCTTTTTAATTATATATTCTTTAAATAAACATGCACTTTCCTAGAAAAATTTCGAAATCTCTATTATTCACTTTTGGGATTGGTATCAATTCGCTTTGCATTTTAATTTTAATAATCAAAATTAGAAATTCATATTTTGATTACGAATCCACGTCACGTGTAGTTGGACTAATAAACAATTGGCCGAAAAGACAGTGACAGAACGGCCATAAAAACTAGACGTTTTACTACGCCTACAATCATAAAAGTCTTTCAGGGTCGGCATTATAAATTTGATAAACGATTTGGGCTTGAACAGCAACTGATGGAAATATTAAATAGCACCCAAAAGCATGTCGATGATTATCAAAAATATGAATAATTATTTCCAGAATCTATTTGACAGGATGTCGTTCATAATCAAAGCATTCGAGATCTTTTGTTTTTTTTTCTTCCTTCTTCAATTTTGGGCTGGGTTTTGTCTTTTGAATGCACAATTTTCGGGGTTATGATTGAGCGGCCAGGAAACGATCCGTGGAGATTGGATAACCAGATAAATCGGAAATCATGTGGGCATTAAAATTTATCACCACTTTCTTGGCTTCTGGAAATATTTTTTTTTTCATTTTTCCTCTTTTGAATGCAGTCAATTTATTGACCCGCACTGTTGAATTGTAATTATGGCTTGCGACATGGAATCCATTATCGATGCATTAAGGTTATCTTAATATTTTAATGGCTTAATGATTGCCAATTGCTAAAATCAATCTACAATTACTTTAATCATTGGAATTTCACCAATACAACCCTGTTTTTATGCAATAATTACAGTGTGCGACAAAAGCGGTAAATTAATTAGAAGCGCGTTTATAAATAGGCGTGCCTCGCTGAATGACTGATGATTTAATGAGAGAGAGACTCCTTCTACCCGCAGAGATCACCTCTGGTCAATTTAATTAATCAATTTAAAAGAAATAAACCTGAAATGGCCTGCAATTAATAAAAACTACAATCCAAAACGATTTCATTCTTGATTAATTCCAGTGTTTTGACATTGTTTTGAATTCATTATCATATCATCATGATTTCGTTTTGTTCCATTCCTAGAGACCATCGTGGCCAAGAAAATATTGTGACGGTTTTTTTTCTTATACACAGATTCCAAGATTAATCCCAGGTAGAAGTCTCATTCCAGTTCCTATATTTAGATGTTTATTGGTTAATCTGTTTGTCAAAACAAATTGGAAGCTACAATTTATTCAAATACTCGTATTTTATTAATGTTAATCCAAAATTATTGGGTTAGCAAATTCCGTTCATTTTTTTGCAAATAGTATAGCTCGAGATTTGTTTCTGTTTATCATTCCATTTAGTATTTTATTTGAATGAATATAAAACTTGATTATATATTATTATTATAGATTATAGTCAATAGATTAAGCTAGGAACCATTATTAAGAATGAGTATTTTTAAAATACCTAGACGCTTAAAGAAAACATATGGTAATAATGTTTATCGATCATATTTCATACAATATTTTATGCATTTTAGTAACATATTGTTCATATTATGGTACTAATTTTTTTTCTAACACCACAAGTGCTATAAAAAACCATAGTGTTTTTCTGCAGTTTTGGATTGAAAGGTTAACTTTTCGACATCGATTATAGTTTCATAATGCATCACTTTTTTGCACTAGTGAAGATTATCAATCTTCCAATAAATTGTATGTCAAAGTCCAAATTTCACCGTTTTGAAGAAAAAATTGTACAATTTTTAATCCAGTCCGTTAAAACGGTCAAATAGTACCCTTTCAAATAAAGACCGTTGTACCGGCAAAATTTTTTAAAATTAGGTTTTTAATGAGTGTTTTAATGAAAGTACAAAAAAATATGTCCCGTTTTTAACTCGGAAACGATGAAAAACTCGCTTAACGTCTCATATTTTACACTCGCTTCGTCATTTAAAACCGTTCTTTTACTTCAATCACAAGAACACCCTTGTAGCACAAACTATTCTTCGTCGTACTGTTAAATGAGAGGCAGAATTTTTAATTAAGATACCATAAATTAATAAAAAAATATATATTTCCTATTTTTGTGTTCATTTATTTAAATATGCATAAAATAGTGTATAAAACACATGAGCCTTCTTTAAAACACTCGCAACGCTCGTATTTAATAATGCCTATTCTTATCGACCTAGTAAATAACTAACATCTAAAGAAACTATACCACAATCTAAAAGTTCTTTGAATATTTCTGCATTATTTTGTTTTTTATATTTTATTAACATATATTGGTTTTTTTATATGTGACTTCTTACATATTATTTTAAATTCCAAAAATAAGAAACTTCCTTACTTTTACAGAATATATTCAATGTATCTTGTAAGAGAAATTTTTTGTTCAATAATTGTTCAAATCAAACTCTTTCTGATAATTGAAGTCGATTTTCATTTTTTATTCTCTCATAAAGTAAAACATAGGTTTAGATATCTTGTTTGTCATAAGCACTTAATTGCAAATTTATGATAATGAATAATAATTAAATTAATTGTTATTTATAACTAGTGATCATATTATCGATAATATAAATCTTTAATTAAAGGGTTGAACAATTATCACAAATCCAAATCAGAAAAAAGATATTACAGATTCAACTAAAACAAGAAAGATGTTCAGATCAAACGTAGATCCCATTTAGCAAATTGGATTTTCGCTTTAACGAAACGATCTAGATAAGATCATCATATAGTTTTGGTCATCTTCATCTCCAATTTCCCATCAAAGCAACAGGTTTTCTCTCCTTTGAAAAAAATATGACAAAAACGGCGAAAAATATGAATATTAATGGGCGATCGTTCATATTCAGCGCATCGGTGTACATTTCTCAAGCGCGAGAGGTGATCATGATTTGAGAAATATTGGATCTTTTTTACTTGAAGATCACCATGGCATAAGGCGGAAGCGCTGGTGGCAATACTGGAGAGGCGAAGATCCCCTTACACTCTGCAATTCCCATTAATTATTGTCATTTTTATGCCCTTTGCAATGGCAAATTTATTCCCGAAAAAAATTATTTATGCGACATTTGTAATTTATGGGATTTATGGCATTTCCATGCTACCAAAACGGGACCATTTCTCCCCACTTTTCACACCACTAACCAAATACGATCTGCTTCAATTTGGGCTGGGATTTGTAACTTTTGAGACAGGTCGTCGATCTCCGCCGACGAATGAATGGTGAGGTATTAGTTGTGATCATCATTTACGGTATTTAGTTATGACGAAATGTTTATTTATTTGCCTTGGAATGAGATCAAATGAATTTTCCTTCTTTGCCTTTGAACGAGACCACGACGACGACGATATGGAGGAAAATCCCCATTCTCCGGTCCAGATGAAATTCGTCATGTGGGAAATACCTAAAATGCCTTAAATCGTTTGATCTTTTTCTGCTCGCATTCCCCAGAATCATATCCCATTTTCATCGCCACGTGACAGTTTTCGTTTTTGTGGTCTGAATAAACATCAGATTAGTTTCACTATGAACCCTTATACGAAATACAGATAAATATTAATAAGAAAATTATTCGCTCTGAAATCTATCCAAAAGATACATCTTCTGAATTCAGAGTGTATTGGACGTACTTCACACATTGTACTAAAAAATACAGCATGTATATTTTCCGTAATAAATTAAATACTATACGATAACTCAAACCTTCGATAATTCTAACCTCTTCCGAGGAACATTTAAAATCTCTTGATATTTCAAACTAGGAACTCATTGGCATCTAACACTCGACAATTCGAAGTTGCAAATTTGTCGTTGCAACATTTCAGATACCTTTTGTTGTCTTAGAAAACTGAGCAGTCAAAGCAGCAGTAGTGGACTTGATAATACGAACTCTCTGTATTATGTTTATTTTGTTTAATTGAATACAGATTAGTTAGTATTTGCAAAAGAAATGGTACAAATGTGAGAAAGAACTTTTTATTCCTTCAATCCAACCTAAATAACTTAAGACACCTTAGAGTTTCATAAAGAAAAACTAAACTGCAGCGAAGAATATACATGATACTCTTTTGATAGAACTGTTAATTTTATGTAATAAGAACTTACATAGTTATATTTGAATGAATTGCCAATTCTAAGAGTTTATCAACTTACAACAGTCATCAAACAAATTGAATAAGAGAGGAAAGAGTTCCTTTTTCAGTTTAAATTACCCCACGACTGAATTTCAACACTTCACAACAAGTACTTGAATTTGATCAAACATTGGAACCATATCTAACAAACCCCTTAACAACTTCTTTAATCGAAATGGAAATTCAATCGCCAGAAAATCGAATATATTGAAGTTTTGGAAGTGTTTAGTCACGCCATCATTTTGATTTTGTATGCAAAATAATGATAATTTCGCTTCAAAACACTTTTCGGATCGAATCGAAGACGACACGAGACCGTTGCCGGTCTAAGTTTAACCAATTGATTTTATGTATTCATTCATTGAATAGCAGCAAATTACTAATTTTATAGATATAGATTCTGTTTATAAGTTCGATTTTATGCGCTCCATCCAAGCTTTGAAAACCTGAGAATAAAAAGGTAGAGCGAACCCAAAATATGGTCAGATGAAAGGCATAAATTCGAAATTTTGAAACAAATGTTTACACATTTGTAGTATTTAATTTTTATGTTTTTCTTTGGTATTTATTATTTATTTATTTTGCGTATGAGTTTTTTT
>JXOV01019433.1:0-14011 GCA_001014945.1 Clogmia albipunctata | reverse complement strand
TGTATTTGCGAATGAAGTTGTATGTTTTCATTTCTATAGTACATTTGTCATGCCTGTTTCCGTTCAGATCTTCAAGCCGTGATGATTATTATGTTTCATTTAGAAAAGTTTCACTTTTTATTGAAGAATAAATAAATGAAAACCAGTACTTTTTATATCAAAATTGGGAAAATATGTTTTTCTAAAGAAAATCAACAAAAGTATATTGAAAAACGTTGAAATTTTTTTGTAATTTATGTGAATTAAAAAGCTTTTGTATTATATTAATTAAATATATATGTGTTTTAAACATATTCATGTGATATTTTGGTTAAAAAATTAATTTACAGGTGACCAATAGATTTTTTTTACATTTTGGTTTATTATGAAAGAGCCTTCGACATGCTATGAAAATTACAGGAAACTCCAAAGGATGTTGGACTACTGATTAACACAAAGAAGTCTAAGTATTTGAAAATGGGATCTGCCCTACTTTCAAATACCTCGACCAATTGAATTAGTGAGTAGACCATCAGAGATTAAAATTTGATGAGATAAATTTGAAATTAAACCAAATTTGTACCACTAGCTGATATAAAAGTATGTGTGTCAAACTTCGATTAAAAATTATGTACTATTTTCTTAACTTTTAAACAAAAACTTAAATAGTTTACAGCCATATCTTTTTATAACGGTGTTTTCAAATACAGTTAATCAACACATTTTATTTATTTAAAGATTTTTCAATATAATTGTATAAATTGAATTTTTGAAAAAGAATTAAGTCACAATTCAGGACGACCTCTTTGTTCAGCAGAACCGATTAAGGTACAGATTTCTGTAGAACTCCAAAACAACACTAACCTAATTATCTTTTCAACACGACACAACTATCTTTTATTCTTCGACAACAACAATTTGACAACTCACATCCTCTGTCTCTCTTCCTCCTTAAACTACAACACTCTATAGCTCACTCTCCAAAGAGTGAACTCGTTTTAAACTCTAGATTAGGACACAGAAAAAAGATTCAAAAGTGACGAAACTAAGTTATAATTCGTCTTAGTAAAAATTAAATACAATATAATGAACTTTTACTATTATTTACGATAAGGGAGACAAAAATGTATCCACGGTATCAGATCCAAATGTGTTGGACTTCATTTCTCCTTCACGTCCTCTGCCCATTATATCATAATAAAAGATATTGGTTTATACTTGTATATCTTATAAGATTTATAAATTTGATTTCCACAATCGAAAAGCACTTAACATTCCAACTAATAGAACCTTTTCCAATACAAATGACTTTAGATTTGATTTAGAATTCGACACTGAGTTACATAAACTTGTAGTTATGGCCTTTGACACACAATTCCATAGTCCTTTAACTTGGTCCTGCGTTAAATAAAATGATACAAAGAAATACTCTTGTTCTTGATATCCATTCAGTTTTCCTAGCTCTTTGGCTTCTTTTACAGTTTTAAACATTTTTTCTAGGGGTTTGATGTTAACATTTAACTGTTGGGTTAGTGTTCCTGTCACATGAGCATCGTCGATCCAGAAATATTTCGTTTTCTGCGCCTCCACATACAAATCCTTGACCAGGTCTGCTGAATAGATGATTGAGCCACCTTGGCAAAAAGGGGGGTAATACTTATTAGAGTATTCTTTAACAGAAACTTGCCATTTCACCTTATCCCTGTGAACTTTTTCTAACGGCAATTTTTTACACCAAAGCAAATGCTTCTCCTCTTGAATATGGTTTCGATTGCCTAGGAGGTAGTCCATTAAATAAAGGCTGTTCACAAACACGTCATCGTCGGTTTTAATTAAAAATTTGGCTAAAGGACAATAGTAACTAAACCATTTTAATACAGAAACATGTTTGTAGGTCAAATTTCTATATGAATCGTGAAAATTGCCCTGAATTATATCCCCCAAAGCCTCGTTTTCTTCCTCAATCTTCAATTGGTCTTCTCTTTTATTGACTGTTCCCAATATAAAATACAATAAAACTCTTCTTGTGTCTAAAACACTTCCCCACGTTTCACGAATAGTTCTCCTCTTTTCCACATTTAGCGGCGCACTGTGTACCAAAAACAAGACTTCAACACTCTTTGGACATGCCTCATGGTTGATCACAAAATCAAATTTACACCTCAGGTCGATCAAATTATGGAAGTCGTTCGTTGGCAGTCGTCTTTGTCCGTTTCTATCTAAAAGCCATTTCAAATCGACAAATTTGTTCCACTTTTTTGTGGAGTTGCTGCCCGATTCTTGCTCTTCGTTATTGATATTGATTTTGTTGGTCAATTTCAATCCAGTTCCAACTGAATTCTCATTGGACGAAAATGACTCTTTCAGAGTCTTATCCAATTCTGATGATCTCCCTTCAGATTGAGAGTCATTTGTAACAGCCTGCCGTGTGTCCAACAGAGTTATGAGCACTGCCAGAGTCAGCAAAATCGGATGAAGCTCTTCCATTATATTGTTTTTTTTTAATTTTCGTCCTGAAAAATAAAAAAAAATGTTATTAATCCAATTAAATATTAAAAATAATTAAATAAAGGACTTTACACCTGAGCAAATTTGTTAGGCAGTTTATGACAAATTTTTTTCACAAGTTAAATAAAAATTCAAAATTTTCACTGAATGCTATAAAGTTAAACATTATGAAGCTCAAATGGATATCGAAAAGCTAATGTTTCGATACGGGAGTGCAAAAAGTGATTTATGCTTCAACACTGTTGGATTATACATTAAACGACCAACAGCTTTTTTAAAATGTAGTTCTGGTTTGTATACATTTTTGTGCAATTCCAAGATCATTAATGATACAGTACATTGTGGTCCGGCTCAGTACTCCTGTATACTGACAACATTCAGTGATTTATGGCATGTTTGTTTAAATCATTTGCAAAAAAATAATATCTCCGGCCTCAACTTTCGAGCAACTAGCATCGTCAATGCTATTCTTTCGACTCCATACTTTTTATAATACTAGTAACTTGCTGCCATTTAATGAATGTATACAGATGCGAGATGTAAAAAGAATGGTCTTCTTCGTAGTATGTGTGTTCTGTTTCGGTGGCACAATCTGTCAATAAATAGGCTCTACATAGTACCATTTGTTCATGGTACCAGTCAAATCTTAACAAAAAATGATTTATAGAAATGAAATTAAATTGTGAAAGATTGGCAAATGAATAGATAGGGCACTTGAAAAATGATTACTTAAAGTGATAAAATGGACTATAAGCAGGAGGTAGCAATTGAAACACAGCATACTTCGGACAGAGGAGACCTCTCTGCAGTAGGCATACTAGACACCTACATAAAAACTAAAACGCCCTAGAAGACGTAATCATAATCGAAGTACATCCACAGCTCTACCAAATGAAAACGAGTTAATAGAGGCAATGGGAAGCGGATAACGACGCCATCCAACTCGAGTAAGAACTATGCAGATATTTCTATCTCTTAAACTTGAAATATCGTCGTGAAGAGGTATGTTATCAGTTGCTTGGGCTTTAGTGTATTCCAATAGAAAATCTGATTTTTCTCTGAGATCTCGCGGTAAGATATGCAAACTGCCACGCTGTTTGTGTAGATGTCACTGTTCCACATATAATACACATAGTATTGTAAACGTGAAAGATCACCCACCTTTAATATTGGCTGCTGAGTTTCTAAAAAACCAATTTAATACTCTAATAACATGGGAGGACCAATGATAGAACATAGAATTACCCTCTCCTCTTTTTGATTATGATTCAAAAAGGAGAATGGAGTTTTGCCTCCCACGAAAATTATTTGAATCGACTAAGAACCGGATATGGAAGATAACATGTGGATGATGCATCTGTGGGGTTTAAAAGACGACCCAGGCTTTGGATGTGAAGAAGCCCGACAAACAATGGTACATGATGTCCGAAGGCAATGAAAAGAAGTATCAAGGTGGCTTGTTGTTGGCCGCAACGCCCACTGCTGATCTTACATTGAGCCGTTGATGGATCCCTTCTCGCCGGGCATAGATAATCGTCCCAGCGGTGGATGAGAGCGGCTACCCCGACGGTGTCCGCCCAGAGGTCATACCTCGCCTTTACCATAGGAGACCGTTGTCCGGGGAGCCGGATTGCTGTCCACGTCTCCCCAAACCACGGGAGACTCCTGACCGAGGATAGCGAAAATGTTGACCATTCTTGCTGATTTTCTTATGTCATTTGCATGTGATCTCTTCTTTTTTGGACACATGACAGCTCCACTGCTTGTAAGCGATATCCTCGGAGACCATCAAGGTGGCTTTAATGAGATCATGGGATATAATATAACTCATACGCTAAATAAATAAACTAGAAATAATGACTCCTGGTGACATTCCAGGGTGAAAAGATGTTTAAAGGGTGACCTTACCGAAAAAGGGAAACCTCTTATTTTTAAATATATTTAATTCAAAATTTCATTCGACTGTAATCAGTAATCTCTCCTTCTTGTGACAACTTGTGAAAATGGCAATTTTCTAATTTCCATCTTTATATTATATCACACGAAAAGTCATATGAATTTATTTTATTTGAATAATATTTCTTTCTATTAAGAATTCACACACTCTTTTGAATTGCAGTTTTAAACCATATTTTACTTACTACCAAACGTATATGAACACCAGGTAATAAATTGCACCAAACGCTCAAGATTAACTAAATTTTAATTCACTCTTCTTCAACTAACTAACCATTAAACATTTAATTCGGAAACGTCAATTATTAATTCATGCCTACTTCTCTTCAACAGACACTTTGAAATAAGAATAAAATACGAAAAATAGCCTGCTATACCAATTCAAAACTAAAGTATTTATTTTGGATATTTTCTTTATATTGAAAAATGTTAAGTGCCACATTTTTTCATTAATCTCAGTACATGAAATTTTAGTTCACTCAGAGCACTGAAAAAAAGTATTTTTTCACTGTTTTGTAAGACAAATGAATAAACATATTTCACATATTTATCGATTTATTTATTATACCAAAGATTATTTATTAACTCAATATCTTCAAATAGCAAACATTTGAGCCCAATTTTGCAGAATCGCCAGTTAATCCATCTTATTTTCGGTAATTACATTGAATTTTTCCATCCAATTTATTTGAGAGATGATGTGACACTTAGAATTTTTCACAGAACAAATATTATCCTGGTTGCTTGAATTAATTCTTATTGTCAAAACCATAGTAACATCCCCAAACAAGATGGCTTTGAATTTCTCTTTCATGATAAATTTTTAATTAGAGTAGCCATGAATTGAGAATTGACGTTNTTAGTGAGCTGATTTGACACATCGATTTTTTCACAGAACAAATATTATCCTGGTTGCTTGAATTAATTCTTATTGTCAAAACCATAGTAAAATCCCCAAACAAGGTGGCTTTGAATTTCTCTTTCATGATAAATTTTTAAGTAAAGTAGCCATGAATTGAGAATTGACGTTTCATATTAAATTTTTAATTGTGATTTGCAAAATAATTAGTGATTGAATTGCAATAAAACTGTATATTAGTCATGTGTGAACTGATTTTTTTATTATTCATAAAAATTACTTATAATATAAAAAAGCCTTCAGTTCACACACTCCTAACATAAATAACTAGTGTGCACTTCAAAGTTAATATGTTAATTGGATTTTCCAAAACAACCAGACTGGAATTTGTCAGACCCTTAATTATAAAATTTTAGTAGTTGATATTTCTTGAATAAAATCAGATTAAATAAATACCTCTCAAAACTGATTTTTGGTGGTGTTGAATTAGTCGTTTACTACTTTGCACTTTAAAAAGTATGTTGAAAAGTTCTAATAAATTACATTGACTTAAATAATTTCTAAAACAAAAAAATTAATTACAAGAGGTACTTATAGTGTCGAAGTTCTTTAATAATGTAGTGAGATAATTTAAAATAATTTTTTAAAATCATTCATTTCAAGTAATTAGGTATTTTTTTAGACTACATTAATTGTGTAATATATTTTAATAAATTATTGAATTAAGTTAAAAAGGTGTCGTGAAAAGTGTAACACAAAGTGCAGTAAAAAGTACAATTAAGTTTATTCTACGAGTTTTATAATCGTAAATACTATAAGTATTATAATTTCTTCATAATTTTGTTGTCAAATCAATTAAGTTAATGGGAAATTGGTTAATAATTGTATTATACCAATAAGAGTGTAGTGAATTTATGTTTTCTTCTCAAATTGTCAATTCAACTAAAATAATATTAATTATTTATAGTTAAATATATTATATAATGCTCAGGTATAGTAGGCCAAAATTGATTATCATAATTTGACGCGCTGCTTGGACTTGGGGTGTCTGTTTTTTTAATTTATATACAACACAAATTACTTAATAAAGCTTAAAGAAATCAAAATAAAAATAAATTAAAATTTCAATCAATTTAAATAGCTTTAAACGGTTATTTAGTCGAGACACCTTGAATCGGTAAAACTACCGCTCTGCTTTTGAACCCGTATTTTCTTGTTTTTCTTTTTTAATCCAAGAAGTATTCCACCTTAACAACACATGTAATTACAACTTTGCGTGGTATCAATTACTTATCTAAAATATAAGATTCGAATTTTCTTTAAACTATTAATATTATTTATTACTCAAAATTAATTTTTTTTAACTTCATTTCATTATTTGTTTTTTTATATAAAAATTTTTCACATTTTATCATATAAATTTCGTTCTATTGCGGGCTTTCTTCTTGGTCGCTTACGTGTTCTTTTTCACAGGAACTCGAACATGATCTTGAGTAATGTATAAATAATCCACCAACTGCACTGCTACCTCGCTCTGATGAGACAATTTGTCCTTATTTATTGCGTTTGAGGTTGTGGCTGGCTGAATTTGATGATTGCAAAAGGTTGTATCCCGATTTTATATACGAGTTTTTTGTCCTGCTATATACAAATTTTTATGTTACTTTTTCCCTAACAATATTCACTTACTTTATCTTTTATATTTGTTTCCTCTTTCTTTTTTCCCTCTCTTTCGTTTCATCTTCTACTTAAAGTTTTTTTTTTCTAATGTATTGTATATTGTGACGAGCCCATATTCAATGACAGTTTTTGCGGCGAATTCTTCCCGGCTCTATTCGATCCCCGTTGTTTCTCTTCAGGTCCCCTCGACTGGGAATGCGCATCGAATAAGCATCTTTCATTTTTGCAAAGCGCAATGAGCGCTGATTTAACTGTTAAGCTGTTCTCAGCCGTAAATAAATTAATACCTAACTGTCCATCGCAAGCTTAATTTACTCGAACACACACACAGAACTTTTGACTAAATTGATTAAATCCTTTTCCAGAAACCAATTAAGATTTCTTTATCATCGTTGATTGAGAAAATCGGCGACTGAAAAAGGTAACGTATTTCAGTGAAATATCTTTCTTTATACTGCGTTTTATCCTTTAACGACAGGTGTTTCTGATTAAATTTTAGTTAATATCTCGAAGTGCATCAATCTGATCTCAATTTTTTTTGCTCGTAAAAAGGTCTTACCATTGGCCATCGGCTGAACTATAAAACAAAAATCTAGGTTTGTTGCAAATAATTAAAAAAGGCGTGCGGGTTTTTCTCATACAAAAATACCGTTTCATCCTTTTACGACAGGTAGCTTATTTTCTCCCAATGCGCCAACAAGAGAAAATTTTTGGCGATTTTTTTAGACTGAACTAGTTATTAATTTATTGTTCAATATATACAGCGCGAATAATTGGGTCATTATGTTATAGTAGGTAGCCAGTAACTATCTTTGGAAGATTAAATACACATATTTCGAATTATGAGAAAATAGTATAAAAAAAATTTTGAATTCAAATAAAGTAATGATGGTCCTTACTCCGAGATATTAACCAAAATTTAATCGAAGACTCCTATCGTAAAAGGGTAAAACTCGGTGTATATTTTGAATTTTTAATGATATTTGACAACATTAAACAAAATTTTTATACTCGTTCCAGAAAAGGTCGAATACCTTCTGGAGTAACTATAAAATATTAATTCCTAGAACACCATTTCAATTAAAAATCTAAATTTCTTATTTTTTCGAAAAATTTTACAATTACTCCCAGTAATATGTTATTATACTTTGTCAGATATAAAAATAAAAATTAATCAAGATGTATCATTAACTTTTTAATGAAATCCGAAATACTTATATTAATTGTTGTTAATAGTTGAGCATTCATATGAATAAAAATAAAAATAATAAAACATCAGAGATAAGACGAGCGTATATAAGAGGAAGTTTAAAATTTTTGGAGGCATTTTTATTACTGTCTTCATTGAGTCTGCACAAAACCAAATTCTTTAAATATTGTGAAAATGCCCGAAGATATTTACACATATAAATATAATGGTGACCAAGAGCACTTTGGAGTGGTGGTCTTTGAAAAGGAATATTTCTATAGTGTTGATGGGGTTAAGATCATCGAACCGGTAATAGTTCTTCATTTGATCTTAAATTTTCAAACGATTTAATAAAAGATCTTATTTTTTATAGGGATCCTGGGCCGATTCCGGCCCAAAGGAAAAGATTCATGAGGGTACAACTGACCGAAATCAACGAGATTTTGAAAGTTATTTAGTGAGACCGGACTTCAGTTCCTATTCTTTTGACCCCAACACTCATAATTCCCGTCATTTTGCCATACTGGTAGTAAAATACTTGAAGAAAGAGTTTCGTGTCGTGGAAGAGGCGTTTAGTGTGTTTTCTGTCTTAAATCCACTAGCACCTGGCCGTTTTGCTTTACGTAAGTTAGGTAATACTAGTGATAATAGTAAGACGAGTACTAAATGAAAATGCCACTATTGTGTTTTTTATCATTTACGAACTAGAAACCGGGTTTTCCACCGGATAATTATAATCCCAATTTTCTAAAACCTATTTTCAAAATATTTAGATAAAAGTGAGCTTTCGATATGAAATTGCAAACAATAGTAATTCTTTATAAAATACAATCGTTTTTTTATCGAATATTCACATTCTTTCGTTAAGTGTTGTATTCGAACCAAATTTATACAAGTTGGGACGGCCAGCCAAAATGTTTCAATATTTCATGTTTAAATATTTTTAAACCTAATACCAAAAAAATTAAACATGAATTTTATTTAGATAATACAAAAATAAAAATGTTAAATTGAGGATTGCAAATCAAGCAAGCCTTTAGTATATTGTTTATTGAAATAAAACTTTTATGTGTAATGACGTCTTTTTCAATCCAAGTAAAATAGTTGAAGGTAAACTCTTCTAATTTCATAAAAAATCACCAACAATGTCCAGATTTTTTTTAGTGTGTGTTACGCAATTGCTCAAAGGTAGATTTAAAACTCAAATGTGAAATNTATATTTTTTTGCAAAATCTATCAACAATTTAGTTAAAATTCTTTTACATGATGAAAGGTATATTCATTAGTACAAGGAAGATACAATACCTGGGTCTAAGTTTATTCATTGATATTTTTTGGTTTTTAACCGTTGCTGTAAAAAACCGAAAATCTCTTTTTTATTAATCAAACAAAACATAGTTATTTTCGTTTCAAGACGCTTTGAGTTTCGGTTTTCAAGAAGGAAGGCTGTTTCCGCTAGGAGACGAAGTCGACGACGCGAATAGCTTCCTTTGAGGAAACTAAATTAAACGTCGAGAAACGAATGCTATTTTTTCCAATTTTCATTTGTAAAGTAGCACTAAAACTAATTAAAACTTATTGAAACATAACTTTGATACCAGACCAGTTCTAAGTTTAACACTATAAAAACAAATAAATTATTCAATTTAAACAAAGTAAATAAACTTTGATACTCTGGGGGCTTTTTGTAATTTTAAAAAATAGAAACATAACATTCAATGAAACATTTTGATGTTTCATTCTTCAGACTAGAATAAGAAGAAGTGGAATGATAAGATATATTTGTGAATGGAAGAGTATCTTTTAATTTCTATACTACTTTTTTCATGCCTGTATTTATTCAGTTTTTCAAGCCGTAATGATTATTATGTTTCATTTACAAAAGTTTCACTTTTTATTGAAGCATAAATTAATGAAAACAAGTACTTTTTATATCAAAATTGGGAAAAGTTTAATCAATGAGTTTATACTATTGTCATTGTGGTGGAAGATTCAGTCCTAGGGCGAGAACTGGTTAGGTTAGCTACTGTCTTGATGTCTGATGGCAGTCGTCAAAAAAAACAATGGCGCAGTGCGGACTTTATAATAATACGATTAAGTCTTACCATCAACATTCGCACACTCTTTTGAATTGCAGATAAGTTTCATATTTTACTTACCACCAAACTTATATGAAAAACAGATAACAAACGGCTCCAAACGCTCGAAAGGAACTAAATATTCATTTACTGTTCTTCTATTAACTGACAATTAAACATTTGATTCGGAAACGTCAATTATAAGATCATGGCTACTTCTCTTCAACACACGTTTTGAAATGAGAATAAAATAATAACAAAGAGCCTGCTATACCAATTCAAAGCCAAATTATTTACTACTCACCTAAACGGAAATTTTGGATTTGTGATCATATAAGAACAACCTATTGCATAAAGTGTACTTGAAAAAAGGCTTTCATTTAATTCATTCATCTAATTTCCTATAATTCGGGGAAATTTTTTCCCACACAGCTGAAGAAATTTATTAAGATGGTGTGTTTAAAATCTTTAGAAATAAACTGATAACATAATTTTCAATATTGTATTTAGTAATAATTTTCTTTTAACTTATTATTACCAGCATCGTAACTGTTTGAATTTCGTCAATGTAACTCTCCCCAATCATTGTAAATAAACATTTTATCCCAATCCCTGCGCCTGTTATATCCAAAACCATTGTGACGATACGATTACTTCAAAATAAATAATAAAATAAATTTTAAAAAGGTTCAACTGTACTACAATTCTACTTCCCACAATTCTGTCGTAATTTTTCTCATTTTTAGAAAATGTATTTGAAAATCAATTGAGGTAAAATTTAATTTCTTTTAATTCTTTAATTGTCTAAACAAATCAAGTATGAGAAAAGAAAGTATAGTTATAGGTATAGGTTGTTGCACTTAGAGAATCATAGTTAATTGTTGGATAATCAAATCAATACTTTTTTGAATAAGAAAAGATAATGAAACTAATAAAAATTTTAGGAAATAAATTACATTTCTGTCAATGTTATCAAATACTTAAACTGAACTCCTGACCTCAAATTAATAGTCTCTTATCAGAGAGAGGAAATCCATTAATTTAAATCCAGCAACAACTATTTTGGAAGATAATAACTTAATCTACAATATTGATCTCGATGACCTTTCAAAAGAACATTTTGGAAAACTGAACGAACCTTTAGATCCATCCCCTCCAGACCGCCCAGAGTAACCAACTATAAGAACTCCGTTAGACCACACATCTTTGCTCTTCTAGATTCAAAAATTGTTAGTAATACTTCGTGACGAATTGCTCGTCGTAACTTTTTGCAATAAAACAAATTTATCAGTGTTTTGGAACCAGGTGTTTCATTTATTGGTTCTGAATCTCCCAATTAAATTGACACTCGGCCTTCACTACTTTGATTTGCATAATCGTAATGCAAAACTTGATTGTATATACAATAAATAAAATCACACTTACCTGCCTCGATTTGAAACGAATCTCTTTGTTTTAGTTAAGATTTATTATAGTTTTAATTTATTACCGTTTTTGAAATTTAATTTTATTATTTTTTTATTGTTTAAATTATAAATATTTTTAGAAATTAAAAACAGGTCATTTATTTGGCTAATCAGTTCTAGTAAAATGGATTTTGCCAATCTAAATTTATAAATGCCATTGCTTCAATTATCAATTACAAATGTCAAAATTTAAATTAAAACAACCTAAAAAATCCATGATATGATTAAAACCACCTAAAAAAGAAGAATTTACTTTAAAGTATTTTTTAAATTAAATACCAAAGGAATTACTTATAGAAACTTAAAGCAATACAAATAAATTAATATTTCAATTATTTTCAGAAACGTCAAACGGTTTTTAGTCAAGACACATTGAATCGGTAAAAATTCCGCATTGCTTTTGAATCCGTATTTTCTTGTTTGTCTTTTTTAACCCAAAAAGTACATTACGTATGTGTATAAACAGCTTTGTGTGGTAAAATATTTATTTTAAATATAAGTTTCTAATAAAATTTAAATTATTTATATTGTTTATTACTCCAAAAGAATTTTTGAATGTTTTGTACCGAAAATGTGCTTGAAACTGAATTATTATATCCAATTATTTGTAGTAATCGACATTTTTAGTTTGACAACTTAATTTGTTTTTTCAATCATAAGAAATGTGATAAAAATAAATGAAAAAAATAATTATGCTATAAAAACTTATTATTTTATGTTTGTAGTATTCCATTATACCTAAATTATTATAAAATTTTCTTTCAAGTTTTTACATTTATGTACCTGTCTGCTTTTCACGAAAAAATAATCATAAAATATGTAAAAAACAACGTTGCCATGATTTTTATCAACTATGGCAATAGTATAATTTATTTTAAATAAACATCAAATTCGAGTCATACAAGAAATATATTTAAACTTCATTTTATTAATTTCATTATTTAATTTGCAATTTTTACTATAAATGCTTTTCATAAGTTAGCCTAACGTGCTAAAATTTGACAACAATACACTACGTTTTTATACTCGGTACAGTAAAGGTCGAATACCCTCTAGAGTAACTTTAAGATATTCTTTCCAGGAAGAACAATCAATACCATTTAAATAACAAATAACAATCTCTTCTGAAAAGCTGAAAATAAATACCAATTTACGCTTTGGCAGATAGTTGTAAAGATTGATATTATCAACTCGACAAACATACATAGATTCTAATAAATCCAAACAGTTGAATACTTCTTATCGTTCAATCAAATATATAAGTTATCTTTGCAACTAAATCGAAGATAAGAAACACATTTCAGAGGGACTTTCTCAGAATTTTGATAATCATTTTCTTATTTAAAGTAAAGAAAAATCCTATATATTCATATTTGTTAGAATACATTCAATTATATTTATTTTGCAATTTTTTTCTTACTGTTATCATTGAGTCAATATCAAGAATATTAACATTAAAATTCGACGATTGCCAAAATGTCTTTTGGTATGTTTATATTTGTGATTATGAAGATGGATTGGTTAATAGCATTAAGAAATCCCTGATAGTGTTTCGAAAACTGGCTTCTTTAAAGAAAACTACTTTCAAGTGCTTAGATATAATTTTTAATTTAATATCAAGGTTGCGCCACTTAGACGGACACCCGGGTCTTTGGCCGGGCGCTATACACTACACTTATTAAGCTTATTAAGCGTATTTTATTAAGGGTGTCAATTTTATACAAACCACTCTGGCCTCACACAAACACAAGATATTGGCACCGGGAAATGACCCAGGCGCTTGTCTGGGTGGCGCAGCCTTGTATCATCTCGATCACTTTTTTCTAGTCTGAATTCCATTCAAAATCCATTGTCCTTTATGAATAATTAATTTTTCTAATATATTTTAAATAAATAAATAAATATTTCCCACAACATTCCGGTATGGAACTAGAGATAGTCTCAACCTCAATTAACAGGTAAAGACTTTCTATGACTATTTATTTTCAGTGAATTAGTAGTCAATTAACTGCACCTAGACCAGTTGAAAAAGGATCGAGTTAATCCTACCCGCCCAAGGATTGAACCCACGGCCTCCGAGGATTCAGACGAGAGTGTTACTACCTCGGCTATGGGTCGGGTAATACATTATAAATACATTGGTTTTAAAAAATTGCATTGTATTACAATATATTGAAATTAAAACTAAATTGCAATTTGATTACTGTTCTTTTAAAATTAAAAAAAAAAACATTTTACGAATTTCTTGAGCAATTATATGAGTATAAGATATAGTTATAGGTATAGGTTGTGGTTG
>JXOV01019424.1:0-11110 GCA_001014945.1 Clogmia albipunctata | reverse complement strand
AGGTGCCCGCTGCAGGGTTAAAATGATTTTTGGGCCATAGGTAAGAACTCACTTGGAGGTGATCATAGGTTAACCAAATGTGTTCTGTTAAGAGACAAGTTTGATGTTACTTATTGCACCAGCCTTGTTGGTGGCTAGCTTAAGACTCTGTCTTCCCAATCTACTCTTATGCTCTCTTATAGAATATTCTGAAAGTGTGGCGTGTCATCCACTCTACCTTAAACAATTAATAAAGTACAGTCGTTTAAAAGAATTGTGAACTTAGACAACTGCTTTAAAAAATTGAAAATTAATACCGATTAATTTTATGGTAATTAATGGTAAGTAAAATTATCCTAAATGATAATAAAAATTCAAATCATTTAATGTCATTACCAAACACTTGTTTTAATTTACCGTAATTCATAGTTAGTCGTAATGATTATAAATTAATTTGTAAGTATTTTTTTCTTGGAGTAGATCGGATTCAACAACACAAAAGTCATGTGATTATTTTAAATTTTAAATCAAAATATCAAAAACTTCAATAAAAAATAAGTTTGTGTAATTCCGTATAGAAAATTATCCTCTTTTTAACGGATNGTAATTCATAGTTAGTCGTAATGATTATAAATTAATTTGTAAGTATTTTTTTCTTGGAGTAGATCGGATTCAACAACACAAAAGTCATGTGATTATTTTAAATTTTAAATCAAAATATCAAAAACTTCAATAAAAAATAAGTTTGTGTAATTCCGTATAGAAAATTATCCTCTTTTTAACGGATATTGGTTCTGTAAAGGTTTACTTTTCTGCACGGAGTGCTGATACAATTCAAAATTTGCAACAAAATTGTCATCAGTTTAATGAAATTACAAATTGTTGTCAAACAATTTCGTTGTGAGTATTCCCTTCTCACTCTAATAAACAAACTGTGTCTTACTTATACACATTGTGTCTTGTTGCACAATTTGAAAATGAAACCGCTTCGATCGGCNCTTTTCTGCACGGAGTGCTGATACAATTCAAAATTTGCAACAAAATTGTCATCAGTTTAATGAAATTACAAATTGTTGTCAAACAATTTCGTTGTGAGTATTCCCTTCTCACTCTAATAAACAAACTGTGTCTTACTTATACACATTGTGTCTTGTTGCACAATTTGAAAATGAAACCGCTTCGATCGGCTTTTATTTTAATTATCGATTAACTGATTTTTTTTTCAGAATTACACGAAATAGCGTTCACTTGTAAAATCGGTTATTACCGCACTTCTATCGAAATATACTATTACCGTAATAATTTACTCGTCCAAACTGGTTTTGAATTAATTTGAAACTTTTCAAGTAACTTTCACATAACACATTAAAAAATTTATTATAAAATAAAATACAATTTTTATACTAAATTCATTCAATGGTCCTAGGCAAAGAACAATGAAAGTAAACCCAAATCAAAATTCTATTATAAATAAGTGATTTTATTTTAGTAGGATAAATAACATGTTTTTCACATAATCTTTCCAGAATTTCAACCCAACAAAAATTGATGGGAAATACCTAAGATTGATGAAATAGTTTAACAAAATATCTATGTTTAAACAATTAAAACAAGGTGTACTTTTTAACGATCAATATCTGTTAAGGGATTGGCTCAATAAATAGTCATATGAGCTCATATCTTTATATTAGTCGTCACTATAAAATCACATTAAAATTTCTTACGTCATCAGTATATGATAAAGATAAGATAAGAGGTAAATATGACTTATATATGGACAGTATAAGCACTTGGTTCTCATTTTTTCGCAACAAACTTCAGTAATAACAGAAATGATCGCGAAAAGTATTTTGTTCTTGGCTACCATTCTTTTGGTTAAAGAAACTACTAGTCTTGAGTGTTTTAAATGTTCTGCATTGAATATGGAAAATTGCAACAGCTGGATGACAAGTGTCACTTGCGAACCGGGCCAAGATCATTGTTTTAAGTTCTGGGGTAGTCATGGTAATAGAACTTTTTTATAATTTTTCTAATTTTCATTTACAATATAACTAACCTATTTCAGAAAATCATCCTCTTGCGAAAAAAGGATGCGGAGTAGCAAACGAGTGTGATCTTTTTCGACAGCATCCTGATTATAACGTCCAGCAGTGTTCCGTGTGCACAGGAATCAATTGCAACAATTCGAACTTAATCACCAGTAAACCCTTGTTAGTGTTCATTCTTCTTGCTGTTACTCGAAAATTATTTGGATAACAACACCAAAACTTCTTACTCATACATAAAATGTGTTCAAAATAATATATAAGAGATATTTAAAGCAAAATTAAGTTGAATACCTGTGATCTCTATTTTAAAATTAGTGATAATAAAAAAAAATAAGGAATTTCCCTTGTTTGTTTTGATGACAAAATTACCGATTTAGGTCTAACAAAATGGTTTTATGTAATCAAATGTTATATTTATTCAGTTGTCAACTGTCCACTATTGAAATTTGAATATGTTTTCTTTGAATCATTATTTCTCTACGGGTTCAATTGAATTTTGTTCATTCGAATTTCTTGTCAATCTCGTCGGTTGACAACTGAAATTCACAGTGAACAAAATATCACTTTGAACTCTTAGTGTACAAATAACTATTATATAAACAAAAATTATTATTATCTTAGTGTTGCTTTTGAGAAAGCATTTAGTTTTAAAATAATACCCTTGACATTGGATAAGGACATTTTTTTATCATTTATGAATACATTTAGCAAAAATTGACATTTCACTTCTTTTTGTTTGATCTGTTGACTTACGGATTTCTCAAATAAGTGACTCATTTGGACCAGATGCAATATTTTTACGCTTTACTCGATATTAGATTAGAGTTTAAATATATTATAATTTTTAGTTCCGATTTATCTTTAATAAATTAACAAAATCAAAAGTTTAAGAAATGTACTGTACGTTTTCAAAGATTAGGAAAATTTAATAGGTCAAAGATGAGTTCTAGAGATTTTTTCACTCATTTTAAGACTTATATCAAATTAATTTTTATTTTCCAAAAAGCAATCGCTTATAAATGTATTTGCTGATTTTTAAAAACCAAAATGATAAATTATTTCAGTAATTTGTTTGTATTACAATTAATGGATTATTTGAAAAAAAAAAACGCTTTTTAAAACCGGGAATTTAAATGGTATTTTTTATAGTCTTTTTACGGTTTTAACATGAAAATTTAAATTTAAAACAAATTTATTTGGTTAATAATAAAGTTCTTACAGGCCTTTGAAATCACTGAATATATGCTATTTCTCCTATTAACGAAAAACAATAGTATTTTCTTAATAAAAAGACTGGCATAACTTTTATAATATTAACTTTATTGTTAAAAATTTAAGACAATTTATCAGCCAATTAATTCTTCATTAAGCATAAAAACCCGTTCGAATCATTCTAAAATTTGACTGGAATTATTAGAAAGCCTCTAAATTAATTTTTTCGCGTTTTGTTTCTGTAATAACACCTGTAAAATATGTGGTTTCGCCATGAAATCTCATATATTTCAATATGTAAAAGGTAGACCAATAGGAGTTTTTCCCAGATGATGTATCTTTTCTAAATATAAAACAATTTCTATCAAAAACTCGATTTCACCAAAACATTGCGCTTATCCTGTTTCTGAAATAAGCGATTCAATTATATCAAATACTTTCATTTGCTTATTTAATTAGACAAATCTAAAGAAACCATTTTAATATTGAATTATCAAATTGTTATATTGCACAATTGGAAATTACACTTCCTTTTTTTGTAACTTACAAACAGAAATAATTCGTGAAGCATTCATTGTCTCGCACCTCAAACAAATTTATCAAACACGTGAAATTTCACAAACCATACCTTATTGATTTACAATTATTTGGCGATAAGAATTGCGAAACAGTTTTAATGGTTTTCCGTGTATCTTTGAAATAAGTCAAACAAATTCAACAAAAAAATGCAATCATTTTGCAATTCTTTTTTGTCTGAAATCAAATGACGTTTCCGAGCAATAATTTACGTTCAAGTACATGAGTAAATCAAACTCTAGTTTATTCTGCAAAATACATTTCAATTCAGAATGTTGCCTTTATTTTCCAATTCTTTGCCAAATTTAAAAATCAATCAACTAACTAAAGAAGTTCAAATTTATTTCTGCTTCAATTTATTTTTGAGTAGTTGTGATTATTTTGTATGTACTTCCGTTACCGATTTATAATTTTAATTTGGTAATTGTAAAATAAGTAAAATAAAAAGTTAACTAATGTTATTTAACTTTTGAAGAAAATAAACCATTAAGGGTTATAGGATTTTTAAATATGACTTTAAAAATTGATAAATTTATATAGTAAAAAATTTTAAACAGCTGCGAAAAAATAAAGGCCCACCTAATACAATTTAAATAAACACCTTAATTATAAATTTATTAAGCAAAAACTTTTAATAGTTCAATTACAATTTTGTCTATTAATATATATGCTATCTGAAAACAAAATCAACCTCTCTGTTTCTAGCTTACATCTGACTGAGCTATCATGTGATTAAATG
The DNA here is from genome assembly GCA_001014945.1 of Clogmia albipunctata. NCBI lineage: Eukaryota > Metazoa > Arthropoda > Insecta > Diptera > Psychodidae > Clogmia > Clogmia albipunctata. The sequence goes on along the minus strand of JXOV01019424.1, from coordinate 6,556 downwards.
GCATTCATTATCCTGCCAAAAATTGAACGCATTCAGTGCATGCGTCTAAGTGTCAGGGCCTTCATAATCTGTCGTTTTTCTATAAGTGGTATTTATTTATTTGAGCCGTACATATTTTGTCCATAGATAGAGAAAAATTCCCAGGAATAATAAGCACTCAACTTATCATTAGTCCTGGAGGCAAGACGATATCCAAGCCGAAATTTTCCTAATACTTGTCATTAAAAAAAATAATAATAATAAAGAGGATGTATATAGTCAATCGATATTTTTTAATGATTAAGTCCGGAGATTGTTGGGAAATTGTTGGCTTTAGTTTTCTTGAATTTGCGTTCCTAGAACACAGGGTTTTATTTGCGAAGTTATACAATTAATTTCATCGAATTTACAGGTATACCATTTTGTCCATGCGCTTTTAGAAAACCGATTTTCGACGACTTCAATTTAAAGCTATATAATTTTATTATATCAATTATTTCGAGTCCTACCGCAGGAATGTGATCCCTTGTACATTAGCGACGGAGCAAAGAATACGTAATCTGCCAACGGAATCAATAAAATAGACGAAATTCATGGTTTAGTACCTATGAAATCCACCGAACTCATAAGGAATCTTTAGGATAATGTGTTAAAAATGCATCTAAGGAAATATTAAGTAATAAAGAAACACTTTGGATTGGGTTGGAAGACGGTTATAATCTAGTGATGGACATAATAAAGCTGATATTCATGTAGAGGGTCCTGCTAATCGTTATTTATTGGTTAACGAATATAGTATTCACGTTCCCAATGTATCTGTTGTCAAAAATGCACTCCTAAAATTTATGGTTTTGACTTTCCCAATTAATAATAGCCATCTTTTGATTTAGCGCAATTCTCCATTTTTTCTGCCAATATTGGTATTTGCCAAAAATAGCACTAGAATTTCTTCTGGTTTTAGGTAGCAGATATTTCAATATATAAAATTGTTAAATAACATTTAATACTTAATATTCTTTAAATATATAATTGAGGTAAAACTTAGAATTGTGCTTCGTGGGAATTAATTCTCTCGCAGCTATTGTTTTACTTTTGGAATTATTTATCGGATTAAACATGCACAAATTGAAGAAATTTACTCGCAAAAAGCAGATTACTTTTATGATTCATTTATACCATATATAAAATACTTCAAATTCAATAATTCAATATTTCAATTGTAAGAGATAAGATTGTGCTTGGTAAAGGATTGGCAATTAAGTTTCCAAACACCAATCGCACTTTGTTTATGGGATACTCTTTTCTATGCAGAAATCAATAGAATACTGATAAAATCACACGTCACTGATTTTCGATAATGATAAGATATCATTTGGAATCGAGTTATATATTGCCTTTAATAGCAATTAATTGTCATTCCGCATATCGTACTCTGTCAGTGCATAATTCTAGACAATGATCGCGAAAAGTGTTTTGTTTGTCGCCATCTTTCTTTTGATCAAAGAAACAACTAGCCTCCGGTGCTATCAATGTGCCGATTACAATATGGAAGATTGCAACAGTGATATGAGAAGTGTCTTGTGTGAAGATGGATACGATCGATGTTTTAAATTCTGGGGATCAATCCGTAAGGCGCAGTACAGTGAAAATTGTGAATTTTTGTGTAATAAGAACTACTTTTAGCAAACAATATTGGAGAGAGTCAACCACATGCAGAAAAAGGGTGCGGAATTGTAGAGGCGTGTAATATTTTGACAATGGTGCCAGGAGTAAATACTATTGAGTGTTCCGTTTGTAAAGGAAATAATTGCAACACATCGAGTATGATTACTACAAAACCCTTGTTAGTGGTTGTACTTTTTGCAATTGCTAGTAAAGTGTTTGGATAATTACCAAAGTTCTCTGGGCAATTAAAAGTCTTATCAGTGACATTTTCAATTTTGAAAGAGTTGTAAAAGCAATATGGGTATAAAGTTTATTTCTATGTTATTCTTAAATTAAAAATTGATTAAACTTTAAAATTGTTTTCTTACTCTTTTTTTCTTTTTATTTCGAAATAAGACTTATTTAATACCCCATGTTTGTTATTTACCACTTTTTTCAATTGGTAATTAAACAGTAAGTCCACAAATAATTACTTGTGTATATGAGATTAAAAGCAGTAAATATGATTCTTAATAGAGACTTTTACAGAACAGAAGAATATCAAGTTAATTTTTTATCTCTCCATCTTCGAAACCTTTCGGCCAAACAATTTCATATGACGGTTATTCAGTTTTGTGAAGAGTTTATTTACAGGGATTGGAGAGGATTAAAATCTCAGGCTTCCTTGGCTAGACGCCGCTCCTTTCAGAGCATAGGGCAGCAGGTGTCAAAAGGGGAAGTGATGCGAATCAACTTGTTGCTAATAAAATAAAACTACTTATCTCTAGCCTCTTCTTCTCAAATTCCTATTCTGTACCTGTACGCGGTGGCACTACTAATCCTAGCAACTTGACTGAAGATTGGGTATCAACCCCAGTGAGACGTCTTGTCGGAGAGCAAAAGACAATAGAAGACCAATGTAAGGTGATACAGCGTACATTGGTATATGATGGCAGCGGAAGAACCCAACGAGTAGGGTCAACGGTGGCGTTAACAGCCCGAGTAAGATGGTCTACTGGTTATGCAGTGCACTATGCTGGTAACATAGTCACTTAAGACACTCTACCCAAGAAACGGAGGATTAAAATAACGAACTTCAAATAGTTACAATGCTTCGGGTTGGTTGTTATATGGTGTTCACACGCCGTTCTTGATGTCTTCTTGTTAGTCTCTTTGGGCGCCCGCTATTTCTCCATTAAGGAGGGCAGTTATCTTCGGATTGTTACTGGTCAAAATTTTGGAGAAGTATAGATCGCGACGACGGAAGGCCAGGTCATGGATCGTGTCGATTCCATGTTCCCTCAGTAGTTGGTAAGTTTTAATGAACCAAGGTATCCCAGGCAGGGTTCGAATCATTTGATATTGTTCAACTCTGGACATTAGTGATTTGCAGCAAATCGACCATAGCTCTGAGACTTATATCCAGATTGACAGGATTATAGTATGGTGCAAGACGTGATTCCAAAAGTAACTTGGTACATTCAATAATTATTAAATGGGATAATTAAAAAAAATGTAATAACGGTAGAATAATATCCAATAACCGATCAAATGAAGACCATTATAACTACAAATATTTTTTAAATTATTTTAACTCGATTTTTAAGGAAAGTTAAAAATTTAATTTCCTGTACCGGTTTTTTTAAATTAAGAAACTTGTCAAAGGCCCATTAATATAGTTTGTCTAAAAAACAAAGAAAGTTAGAAGTTCTTAAGTAATTTATGTATACTTAAGAACTTCTAAATTTCTTTGTATTCTATTTTGACACACCCACTTTTTGACACTTGCTTCGAATTTGATGGGAAACAAAACACCGTTTGTTTTTGTTTGTTAATTTAATCTGTAGAAGTGAAATGAATGAATTGGTTCAAGTTTGAATGCAATCTAATTATAAATAAATTTTTTACAGGCTTTCAAATTTATGAGGTACAACGTATGTACCAGCCGGGTCGAAAGTGTTGATAATAAATTAACAGTTTAGTTATTTTTCTACAACTCCAGGGTTTTAATAAAAAAAAAAATAATGAGCGGCATTTTTGTTTGGTTGAATTTGCAACAAATATGATTTTATATATGGCCGATCCGTTCCTAGCCATTTTGGCCCAATAAAGCGATTGTTCCTATTAACCGTGGTCCTAATAAGCGGCGTCCACTGTATTAATTTATTTAGTTATAATGGTTTGGTATACGAAAATAATATTATTTTCCCGCGAAATTGGCAAAGCTTAATTGTTTTTAAATATGTCAAATACAAATTCAAATTTATGAATAGTTGATAGTAAAACACCATAAATTTCATATTTCGTTTCTTTAGATAAGTTTTTGCTCGGTGTACACTCTCAAATCAGTTTATAAACAACAATCGAGATGCCTAAAAGATATATTGGCTCATATCTTTCACGTTCATTATAATATATATACACATTTTAAATGTAAAATTTGGTCGAGATAAGATATAAAAACGAAATTCACTTATATAACGCTATAAAACGTAATAAGCTCTCATTTAAGTTGAACCGTGCTGTTGAGAAATATCAAAAATGATCGCAAAAAGTGTTCTGTTCTTTACTATCATTCTTTTGGTTAAAGAAGCTACTTGCCTGAACTGCTACCAATGTCTCGATGCTAATATGGATGAGTGCAACGAAAATATGATAAGTGTCACATGTCGATCGGGACTAGATCGCTGTTTTAAATTTTCTGGATCGGCCAGTAAGTCGAATTGGACTGGAAATTGTGAATTGTCGTCTTATGGAATTTAAATATTTCAGAAAATGAGCTTGGGGAGTTTCAACCGTATGCCGAAAAAGGATGCGGATACTCTGAGATTTGTAAAGTCATAAGTTACCAGGAAGAATTGAGAACTGAAGAGTGTTCCGTGTGCAGAAGAAATGAATGCAACAGCTCCAGCCTGATCACCAGTACACCCTTGCTAGTGGTTGTGCTTTTTGCAATCTCCAGTAAATTATTGGGATAAATTAAAATTTGCAAATAAGTGATAATGTGGTGAAAGTTATCGATAATCCAATGTATTTTCTACAATTAGACAATATATTTATTTTATACAAAAAGTTTATATTTTTCTTTGAAACTACTTTATATTTTCTTTAAATTTATCTTCTATTACCAGTTAATTTAATTAATACTAAATGGTAGCAATGAAAATATTTCAATAAGAAACATTAAAAACAATAGCCCTTAGGAGAGTTGATGAGTAAAAGTTTATGATTTATATTATAAAAACTCTTATATTTATAGTCAAAGTATATAAAAAATTTTCATCGTTTTCTGTTAATTACACAAATGGAATAGTTTTTAATTAAAAAATTAGTATTATGTACGATATTTCTAAACATCTAACAATGTAAGTGTAAGACATTTAACAAACAAAAAGGGAAATTTAAAAAAATAGATAAAGACAAGACTTTAATGGCAGTTACATTTGGTGAAGAATCAACTTTAAAAAAATTATTGCAGACTGCAATTTCTTGCGTATGGTTATGATGCTTTGTACTAAATTTTGAAACACTGAATATTTCACAGGAAAGCTAACCCGCGTTTGGGGATTTTTATTTAACTGTCAAAACTGATATGGCATTTTTTATTCGTTTACTTTTGTTATATTTATATCAATTTGGAGTTCAGTTATTGCGAGTTCGCAGTGACCGCGATTAAGTACATATACCCCTTGTAAGTTTGACGTAGCAGGCATCGTCAGGTGGGTCATTTTTGATTAGATGACTCTTTGAAAAATTCAAGACTAATGAATACAACAATCATTACTTTACATAGACATCCTTGTCTTGGGCTAAAATCACGAAATCCATTTTTTCAAATTATATACGAAGTAATGGATATCAAAGATCTCTCCAAAGATAAAACTTACCTGTCAAATGAATGATATTATAGAGGATCAAACGGATGAATTCTAGGACTTCGAACTCAAGAGAAACATCTGGACCGACAGAGACGATGAACTTGTAACTACCAACTTTTCAAATGGGGTTATAAAAATAACCCATTGTGTTCCGCTCAAAAATAATTGAGGAATGCTCTGATAGAAAATTGAAGGGGGTCTCGAGGCTATTCATAACTGATGCCCAGATTCCATTGAATGAGTCCATACGCTTGAGATATTTTTGTGATTAGAGTTCTGCAACGAGACTGATTTTGCCCATCACGAGCGCTCGATCTAAAAAATTGATAAAAGATAAAAAAAAGTCACAAAAATCTCGACGAAACTAAATCCTAAACTGTGATCTTTTTCGATAGGAAGAGGTGTAAAGCAGAGTACAGAAATACTGACTATGAATGAAATCGACCACATGCTAAAAATTTTCGACGAAGAAAATTGTGGAATATTATTATTTTTTACCTTTCGTCTTTAAGGATGAATACGGCCCAACCAGTCTCGATGAGACTGGCCATATATCGGAAACTATTATATGGCTTTGTCTCCGCTCATTCTAATCGTTGCCTTTTATGAAACGATTTCTTTCAATTCGACACAGACCACTGTGTGATCTGGAATTTTTTAGAAGTCTCAATTACGGTCTTGCAAGCACAAAACTACAATCTATCCAGAAGTAGTACTGTTCTGATTCTTGGCAATCATGACTTCGTTATTGTAAAAATCGACAAAATGGTAGAGTTGGTACATTTCAAAATCAATTTTTTCCACTCCCGTATCGAAACACACGCTTTTCGATATCCATTTGAGTCATGTTTTCTAAATATAAATATTTACGGTTTTAACAGCTATCTGCATATAATTTGGCAATTTTTGTTTGGGTTTTTGGCACATTACGTAGATATCAGAGATAAATCTCTTAAGATGAATAATGTAAGTAAATTAAAGTAATACCCTTATATTGATTTAAAAGTAAATTGTATTACATAAATGGCAGATTTCGTTATTGATTCATGCGTTTT
>JXOV01019417.1:0-17078 GCA_001014945.1 Clogmia albipunctata | reverse complement strand
CGGCGTCTAGCCAAGGAAGCCTGATGAAATAAATACCCATAATAATATTTTCAAAAATTGATTTAAATAATTAAATAAAACCTTTTACTGGAAACTCTATATACTCGTACGTAACTATGAAGTTGTATATAATATATTACAAAATTATATAATAATAAATAAATAAATAATAAATAATACAACAAGGAGATCCTAAATTATTTTTATTCCCACACAAGTCCCATGGCAAATGGCGGTTTTGAACTAGTCCTTACGATATAGATTCCTCCACTAGAACTGAAAAAGATGAGATGGTTTTAAAATTTTATAAATAAAATAACCAAAATAATATACCTTCTATTTGAGAATTCGCCCATCAGAGACCATTGCAATTTCTCGTTGTCTCTGCTCGTTTTACTGTTGCAGAATCCGAACAGAAAGTGAAAGTAGTGGTCGCACTTTATTCCCCAGAAACCCAGGTCAGTGACGATCGACTCGGCAAAGTAGGCAGGTGCCAGCATATGGCTGCACAGAGGCTGGTCTGGAAAATGTATAAATTAAATTTAACCCTCACACTTCTGATGGTTATTTATCAATAAAAAATTATAAGCCGTTCAATGTCATGATGTTATACCTAGCTTTTCTTAGAGATTTAATATTTCATTCTTTTACTATAGTGACTTAATAGAAATTACTTGAAAACAGTCTCTAGCATACATGAAAATATATTTTAGTACAACAGAAGTCCCTAAATTCAAAAATATCCTTAATAAAATGTAAAATATCTTTATTATAAATAAGTAATTTTAAAATTGTGAAGTGTTAGATATAAACGCCATTCAGCACCGCACACTATGGTAGTATAGGTCTATCCACTTTGAGGGAGAGGTTTTATGTTAGTAGTATGCACAGTTAGTTGGAATTGTCAGTTAATTTCCGACAACAAAATTGTGTTAACAAGTTATAAATGCGTTTTTTTCTCCCTGCTTTGGATAGATTTTACAATACTATCTATTAATTATGATAAAACAAATTGTCCGCTCAGCATTATAGATTCAGACCCGATTTACAACTTATAAAAATCAAAAGTGTACTATTAATTACTATAAAAAGAACTGTTCATTACATAGCAAAAGGGATAGCCAATGATAAGTTAGGATAAGGTGCATTAGACCCGCCATTCAACACTGCACACTAGGACAGTATAGGTCTAGCCACTTTACAGGTAATGTTATAATAATTTTCCCACTACATTCCATTACGAAACTAGGTGTAGTCTCAACCAAAGCCGCTCAACCTTGATATAAGTTGTCCGGATTTTACGTGACGTCATCAGCCGGAAGAAAAATACATGCATCAATCTGGTTGGTGATTTTTATTGTTAAAATGAAGACAGACTGATGCATATTGTTATCAAGATTCTATCTTGTACAGAATTTAAAACTATTTTCTTAAAATTAAAATACTTTTTGACTGAATTGGGTGAGAGATTTTTTGTGATTTTTTTCACATTTCGGCACAAAATAATTGTAATATTCTACTTATTAGACCCAAAAATTATTGTCTGAAGTAGTTATTACACGTATTTAATCACTTTAAAAGTCTTTTGTTACAATATTATCGCTACTTTTCTTGAATACAAAATCAAAATAATGAATGATATCCGGCTGATGACGTTTCATGACTAATACCACCACAGATCCATACAACATTATTGTTAATTAGCTTTGGTCTCACGCAGAGTTCAGCAACGATAGCCCGAATCGAAAGAAATCGTTTGAAAAATAGAAATGAGACGAATGAGCGGAGAAAAACCAATAAAACTGTTTCCCATATGTGGCCAGTCTCGTCGAGACTAGTGCATGTTTCTTTGGGCCGCATTCATCCTTAAAGAGGAAAGGTAAAAAATAATAATACGCCACACTTTTCTTCATCGAAAATTTTTAACATTTGGTCGATTTCATTCAAAGTCAGCCTTTCTGTACTCTGCTTTACAACTCTTCCTCTCGAAGAATATCAAAATTTATGACTTAGTCTCGTCGAGATTATTATGACTTTTTGATCTTTTTTCAATATTTTGGATCGAGCGCTCGTGATGGGCAAAATCAGTCTCGTTGCTGAGTACTGGTCTCAACCTCAAATTTCGGGTGTTAGACGTTTCATGAATCTTTGTTTTGCAGAATATTGTTAATCAATTAATATTCTAGGTAATATTAATTGATTAACAATATCCGGTTGTAAACGGATCCAGTCAGTCCGCCCATTTTTGATTCGATAGGATATGATTCGATCCCACAACCTCGACCGCCAGACGGGTGATGTTAAATGTTAGTAATATGCACATATATATGTATATGTATAGTAAAAGATATTTCCGGACTAATCAGAATAAATAACCTAAATTAGATTCCCGCTGTATTAAACGATGCATACCATCCCTAACATATATCAAACTATTCAAAAAACAATTAAAATTCAAACATTGATAACTGTTATTGCACAAACTAAAATATTCTTGTGAAATATTTTTATCAAAAATCAAATTGTAGTTTTTGATTAAAGATACGCTCCGGCATTTGAGGGTTAATAGAAAACAAACCCATTAAAGTAGAAACAATAGTTCAATTATTACTCTTATCGTTGAAACAGAAGGGCTGCAGAAGGCCGCCATTGACATAGAAGTCCATATGGCCACAGTGCTCCAGTTTCCCAAAGACGCCCGCATTTGTGTGAATGACGTCGACGAAGGTCGCATCTGAGGGATCCAGTTTCCATTCGAGATGAGATGTGGCGAAAAACGGAAGAGCAGGATCCAAGGCTGTGATGCGGGAAAACTTCTCTTTTGTCCAAGACTGGATGTTATTTGAAGCAAAACTGGCCACGTGGGCTCCCAAACTGAAGCCAATCGCATGAACGTTCTTCGGCTGGAAGTTCCGGCCTTGTAACTGCTGAAGTCCTAAGAGAAATCTAGCAGTACACTCGCCAGCTTGCCTTGTATTTACAGCTGCTGATGGATAACAGGGCAGTTTAGCTAGCTTACCCCAATCTATTACTACGATATTGGTATTGGGTTTTGTTAAGTAAGCTGTAATTATACAAAAGAGGAGGAATTGAATCAGAATAAATAAAATATATTATATTTAGAATGATTGAGTATTTTGCATGTTGGTAGATTTTACATACTGAAAGTATTACCCCAAAAAAATTCTAATAAAAAAAGGTTAACCACTATCATTAAAGGAGTGTTAGGTCCGATGTGAGAATTTTTTAAGCTCATTTGAAACAAATTTTTTTGTCAAATCAAAACACTGATTCGAGTATAATATTTATTTAAACAACATGTGGGAAAATAGACTTTAACTAAATACGAGTAAGGTTCTAGAAACCGAATGAAATGAGTTTTATAGTAAAGGCATTAAAAATGACAATAAAATATATTTTGCACTTATCGTATCGAAACATAGGCTTTTCGATATCCAGTTGATTTTCGTAATGTTTCACTTTATGGCACTAAGTGAAAATTTTGAATTTTAATTACACTAGTGAAAAAAATGTCATAAACTATCCAACAAATTTGCCTCAAAGTCAAAATTCCGGAATCATTTTTAAAACATTTTAAATCCAATTTTTTTAAAATAGTTTTATGGAATTTTTTTTAGAAAAGTGCAAAATTTATGTGATTGGTTGTAAAATTCGTTTTTTAACTCGGAAACGATTAGGAAATCGCCTAAGAGCTCGTATTTCACACTTGTTTATTAGTGAAAACGGCTCATTTTACAAATAAAATAAATAAATAAATAAATAAATATTTTTTTAAGAGACTAAGAAAAAAAATTCAAATTTGTAGACGTTGAATTTTGATACAATGGACAAATTTTGTGTATTTATATGATTTACGAATGCCTGCGAGTACTGAATAATGCATAATTAAACAGCGTATTTTTATAAAAGAGTTTATAGAAAAAGCATTGGCTTCAAATGTAAATATATTTCTATTAGAATTATATATATAATAGTTATTTAAACAACGTCTTGGAGAAATGAACCATAATTAAACCCGAGTAGAGTTCTAGAAAACAAACGAAATGAGTTTAATTGAGTTTGATTATGTGTTTTTCCAACCAGTTTTTAATAAGATTTTATACAATTCACATATTTATTAGCTATTTCTCCGCGAAATATGAAGTAAAGAATTTAAATCACATTTAGAAAACATAAGCAACAATTATGGAGAACTTTACTTTTTGACATTTAATGTCAACAAATTTAAATTGATTAATAAACCATAGTCTACTTTATTATAGAGACATGAAAAATGTCCAAATATATTTTCTTTCTACGCTACTAAGATTATAAATTGTAATGTTTAGTAGTTGAATTTTGGTACAAAGTATTGAATTATATTTTATTCAATACTGTACGTTTATGAATCAATTTATCAATAAAATTTAAACATTTTTCAATAGAATTGTATAAATTAATTAATCTTGAATGAGTTTATTTTTGAACAGGTTTTTCGTTACTATTCGTAAGAATCATATTTTATTTTTTATATTTATTTCTGGACGTATATACTAAATAACAGAATCAATAGAAATGTATTTCACTAAAGTTCCAAAAACCTGTCGGCCAAGCAATTACAACTGACGATTGTAATTACATGTCCTACTCAGAAAAATTATAATTACACTTCAACATGATTTTTTATTGGACCGAAACCTATTAAGGGAATTTTAGTAAATATTTTAGAGTGTTTTTTAAAAGAATGGTGTTGTTAAAAGTCTATATATAGTATATTACTGATAAGAAATGACAAATATTATTATAATCCGCATTTAAATTATTTATATTATACGATGAATTATGTTATTGAATAAAAATTGAATTATCCCAGACCTTCCACTAAGCAATCCTACCTGTTCTGATCATTCTAGTGGCATTGAAATCGACGTAGCCTCCGTACCCGTGGATAATAATTTTGAAATTCTTCGACAGGTCGACCCAGTTCGGCGGCTTGGGCTGACTGACGTCGAGTATCACAGGAGCCGCTTGAGGGCGATCACTTGAGAAGAGGAAGAACTGAATGACGTCACTGGAGCACGGTTCGAGGAAGTGGAGGATGCAGGGACCCCACTCCACTTTGTGGGCGGCAATTTGTCCAATTGCAAGTGCACTGAACTGTAAAATCACAACGAAATGTGGCCGACTCATTGGACAAGGCGAGGTGTGTGGAGAGCATTCCTCTTCCGTTCGAAGAGAGTCTGACTGAAAGACTGAAAAGCGTTCAGTTCCGCCGCCAGAAGCAGCGCGTTTATTAGAACAACCGTAAAATACTATCAATACAATTGATACTTGGTACATGACATTACTCCCGAGCTCGTGACTCGAATGCCTATTGCCGATAAAAAGGTTCATCGATTCATTTACATACACATTTATTCGAAACACAAATGGATTAGGTGTCTGTTTATGGGTGGTTGGAAAGAAATGACAATGACAAATTTGCAGTTATAAATCTAATTAAGTCACAGGGCATTTTCGCTTCGTCTCTTCATCGGAAGGCAGCACCTGGGGTCTCCAAACTCCTTCTTCGCCGACGGACAGTACGGTACCACCTCGTCTTTTATGCAAAACGATCCAAAGGCACTGCAAAGAAGAAAAAAAACAAAAGCAAATTATTGAATAATAATTATTCAATCTATAACGGTTATTAAAAAGGCCGGCTTCGATTAGAGTGATATAATGGTATTTTATAGATTGGGCGCAGAATACGCTCGGGAATTTTAGATCTAATTCATATTTTATTATATTTACGATATACGATAACGTATCAACAGATGTAAGGTGGACAGACATATGTCCCTCCTCGTATATCACCCTGATTTTCCCTTCCTATCACATTTGCTGAGCTTATATTTTTATGTATATAAAATAGTTAAAAATTACTTTTATGTGTTAAATGATGGGATAGGATAAAAGTGTTTATTAGGCCCGCCATTCGACACCGCACACTAGGGCAGTATAGGTCGAACCCCTTTTTAGGAGAGGTTCAACTTTAGTAATTTGGACAGTCAGAGTAATAAAAAAACTCTAACTAATTCCAAAATGTAGAAAATGGATCTTTTTAAATAATATTTTAACAATATTCATTAAATATTCCAATTTTGAACACTGTCATTTCAACGGTTATATTTATTTTGAAATTATTTTTAAAAAAATACAAATTTCTGAGTTTTAAGTGCTAAATTATAATATTCTATCGATTTCGTTTTAAGACAATTTAGGAAATAAGAAAACTATATGTAATAAAATGAAAAGACAAAAATGACTCACTCTTCATTATTAAAATTCGTAATCATTTAAAATTAAATTTAAAAAAATAAATATCTATATTGTACTGTATATTTGGAGCAAACAACCCATCAATGGGTTATTACCCATGATCATCGGTCTGTTGCACCATCGTGATTTCTCATCTTCATGTAGGCGTTTTCCCTAACTACTTTAATGTTAAAAGACTGTGCCAACGACCCGCCATATGGCACCGCTTACGAGGACAGTATAGGTCAATCACAGTGTACGGAAAAATTTGTGGATTATTTGGGGATAGACAGATTGTAAGGTAAGGTTTGAGTTTGATTTATAGTTTATTGATTGAAAGTTTTTTTTTTGTAAATTTGTGTTTACTAGCTTGTAATACTCATCAATTATACCTCCTCCACTATTTCTTGTCGAATTCTAATATGGTATTTTTATTAAATTTTAGAAGCAATATCTATAAACTATCTGCCCTTGGATATGCTATTGATTTTACTCCTAAACCTTTGAAACTAAATGCCAATAAAATTAGTTCATGAAGGATTCACACAAGTATTATGTAATTTTTAGGCGCAGAACCCACTTGGTCCTTCTTCGTATGTAAATTATATAAAAACCATATTTGATGTGATGTTTAATAAATGATAACTAAGGCAGCCATAAATCTTTGAGATTTTATGTTGTAACAAATTCATTTTTTATCAACAATATAATAAAATTATTGGTTTTTATCAGCAAAACGGATCATTAAAATACTTTATTTTAAATTCTTGTTATCAAGTTAATTTCACTTTATAGAACTTTGATATAACTTAAGTGATTTGATTTTAATTAAAATAAATAAACAGTGACAAGTAAAATCAGTTTAATGGAATTTAATTAATTATTTCATTTTAGAATGCGTAATTACTTATATTTATTTACTTTTTGCTAGTTCATCTCAACTAATCATATTGCATAAGTTTAATTATACTATATAAATGTATTGAACAATAAAAAAAATAACTCACTAGTTGGGAGCATTATGGCCGAGAGGTATGACATTGCCGACTGCATATCGATTGAAGTCCCTACTCCTCCGAATTCCAATAGGAGGTCCAGCCGGACATTTTCTGGTACAAGGTTCCGCTTGAAGTCTAGAGTCGTCAAAAATCGATTCCGCTAGGTAGCAGACTGCCCAAACATGGCTGCAGAGGTTCTCATCTGAAATCAACAGTTATTTTGAAAAATACTTCCTAAATAAAACTTCAAAGTTCATAATTACTAGTTGTTCCTGAACAATAGGGCTGTCTTCTGCCGCCATTAATGCAAAAATCTACGTGTCCTATTCGCCCTCCTTCACCATAACGACCAGCATTTGTGTGAATCACTTGAACAGCCTTCGCATCTCCACTGTCCAGCCTGAAGGGATTTGGATTCTTGATCAAGGGCTTCGCAGGATCCAATCCAATGATCTTTTCCAGTCTAAAGGTCAGGTAATTGGCAATGTTTCCACAGACATGGGCTCCCAAAGAATGTCCCACACACGTTGTTCGGTCCACTCGAAGGCCAGAGTCTCGTAAAAATGTCAAACTTTGAGCCAAGCAATTGGCAACTGGCCTCAAATTGTGCACAGCAGCAACGTAACAGGGAGGTTTTGTCAAAGCTCCCCAATCCACAACAAAGACGTTATATCCGCCCTTCTTTAAATAAGCTGTAAGAGATTTTTTAAAATTTAATCTCTATAATAGAATATCACAAAAATTTACGTATATAAATTCTGCTGTAATTTTTTATTTAATTCATAGACAAAATAACTTTATGCAGATGTCCAATTTTAAAACTATGTATGGACGATATGTAGGGAATTTAATGATCTTCAAAATAGTATGATTTGAGTTAAATACGTCAAGCCATTTGTTAGCTACGTCGCGTACTAGCCTAAAAACCGCTATATCAGAAAATATTACTCGTTGCTGTGTATTATTCGATGTCCTATTGAGCCCATATTATCATCCACAATGCATAATAAGCTCAGTTTTTTATAGCCATCATGATTTTATTTGAACTCCAAAATTTTTTATACTATTTTCTCATAATTCAAAATATTGGTTTTTGACTTCCAAAGATAGTTACTGGCTGCCTCTGATAAGACCTTTCTTCGTGCCAAAACAAAATGAGATCAGATTGATACACTCCGAGATATTAACTGAAATTTAATCGAAGACCCCTGTCGTAAAAGGATAAAACGCAGTGTATATACGTTTACTTGGGAAGCCTTTTGCGTAAAAAAAATCAAATTTATTGATTCAAATACACGAAAACAATGCTTTACAGTTGGTTATGCTTCACATCAAGGAAAATAAAATGTTTTTAGTTCAAACCTTTTTGTCATTTGATAGCTAAAGGGACAACAACCGATCACGTATTTTATTTTAATTGTTAAAAATCCTCGCGTAAAATATTGTTTTATAGTTTTTAGTAAAATATATCATATTTCGTTGCTCTAGTGCAACAAAGACTCGATTTTCAACTTTAATTGTGATTATTTATTAATTGCATAAATTTTGTAAATAATATTCGATCAATGTCTTTTACTTCAAGTAATGTTTTAAATTAAAACTATTATTTAGTTATTTTTCATAATTTCAATCAAAAAGATTATTATTATTTATATTCTATCTAAAAATAACTTTCTCACCATCTCGAAGAACAGCAGTAGGCAGTTGATCGTGCCCTCCAGCGTATCCATGGATTAACAAGATGTTGTCGTATTCTGGGTTGTATGGACTATGTCTTAGCCAATCAGATTCTTTTATGTCGAACTAATAAAATAGTTGTTATTATATTTTATGTTATTAATAACAAAATAATTAAATATTAAATTAAACTATGTTAGATATTTTTAAACTACATATTATGAAATATAAGTTTAGGACTGATTTATTCCCACTATCATGGAAATAAAAATGCATTAATATTAAATTTATAAAACCATTGTGTTAATTTTTAATATATCTGTTGATATATACAAATTTTACACAAGACCAGGGCGATTTTCAGTAGTTGTATATATAATTTACAGATGTTACAATACAAACCTCATTCAAAAAAAATGTTCATACATACCAGAAACCTGCAGGTATCAGGAAACTCCTTCGTTGTTGCATGCTTTTTCGTATTTTTTTGTTGGAAATTTTGAATATTATCTTTAATTTAGTTGTATAATCATTTTAATACAGATTTGTTCTAATTAATATTAAACTGTAATTTAAGTTTCAATTAAATAGATGTGTAAAAATAAAAAACCAGATATAATTCTCTTGCAAAAGAAAATATGTTGAATATTCTGAACGAAAAGACTTATTTATAAGTACTACAATGTTTTGTTTTTTTTTTGTAGTGTAGAAACTTAGGTGGAATTTCTTCCTCGGGACTGAGATATACCCGCTAGAAGGGCACTGGAATTTTAGTTATATTTTTACGCGACATAGATCAATAATTTCAAAATAATTTTTTTGTAAAAATTGAAATTTTAATCAGCTTCACTAGAAAATCTGATAACTGACATTATTTTATTGAGAACACATCGTCCGGATTCTGTTTACACAGTATTTTAAAGATAAAATTTAATTTTAAAATTCAATTAACTCTGAATCTACAGAAAGCAAAGGAAATGCCAGATTTTTGTATGATTAGTTTTAGTTAAAAAAACCTGCCACCAGTTGGCGAGCGAGTCATTTACAAGAAACAGTCAGAAACACATTTAAAAGAAGAACAGAAAGTAGGGCAAACGGACTTTTCCGTCCATATTTTTATATGAGGCCCTACTAATTTGTATGAAATTTACACAAAAATAATGCATTTACTCATCTAGCGGGTTTAGCACAATGTCAAATATTTTTAAATTTTGTTTTCAATGTCTTGTAGAAGGAAATGCATGTTCTTCTCGGATATAAAACCCATGTTTTAATAAGAAATCGATGAATAACTTGTTTTTGGCTTGGCTTTTTACTTTCGCTTCCTTTGGAAAAACGGATAACCTTTTAATTTTACATCTTGAATTCATTTTTCTTCCCTAAACTATTTTGTTTTGAAGTAGTTTTACTACCAGTATGCGTCCGCCAAATCTGTAACTTTCATTCAATTTGATGAAGTTTAAAAACTCAATATAACACGTATGATCAGGAGTATGAAATCAATTCATTTTTGATCAAAGTTTTTTTTTTTATATTTAGGGTTCGTTTGATGTTTGTTTTCCGTTATACGTAATTTTATATTGTAGTAAATCACGCACCACTCTTCCAGAATATTCCATAAATCTAGATAATCTATAGTGTAAGTCGATATTGTAATGATAGAGTCTAGAGCTGATCGTCATGAGGACTCGTCCAATAAATAATATCGAGCTTGGCTCTAATTGAACTCTTTTATTTAATAAGTGAAAAATCAAAGTAAGTAACAATAAGACCTGCTATTAAAATATTACCACGTTACTCACGATTTAAGAAAATCAGAAAAAACGTATAACTCAAAAACTATATTTCATCAGGAATTACCATGACTCCAATAATGTTTTAATATTTGAAAGAAAAATAAAAATATTATAAATAAATTCAGTAAACTTGCACTAATCCAAGTATTATGGAAATGCACTTTTATTGTAGCATAAACCATGCGAAATTAGTATGGAAACTACTATTTTCCAACTGCATGCTGCTGGCCAAAGTCCAAGAAAATGCATTCAAGTAAAAAGTGGCCAAGTAATTCATAAATAATAAATTGAGTCCAACGAACAATGTACTCGTACTTTGGAGTATATAGCGAAGAAATTGCATAAGAGATAATTACATATGTGCAGTTTTCAATCGACCTTGCCTTGATTTTGCAATACAACAAACAGCTTAAAAGTCCACGTTAGTTAAAATTAGAATTAATAAAAAATAAAAGAATAAAAAAAAACAAACTCACAAGTTTAGCGTCACTATGATTGGTGTAGAGATAGATTTGGATGTCAGGATCTGGGCAAATTGTGCGATCATTTGCTCTTTTCCACACACAATCAGCCATGCTGGTGTTGAATCCGCTGGGATCTCCAAGGTAGAGGGCATTTGTGATCAACCCTTGAGCACTGGTATCTGCAAATTATTCCCCGTTTGAGTCTAATTCAAAGACTAATGCAATTTTACCTTTCACAAACTCACAATTCAAAAACATCGAACACAAATACAGTTTCAAAAGCATTTTTCGCCTGGGAAATGCTGTCATTTTTACAGAACCGGGTAGAGATTTTGAATAGAGAAGAACTGGAGACACTTGAGCACTTTTTCCACACAATTAAAAGACGATTCACCACTAGTTTTCGCTGCAAAGTCCTGCAGCTTAATGGTAAAGTTTAACTTGGTCACAAAGTAGAACAAAGTCAATAAAAAACTAAATACAACAATTTCACAAGCAAAAATGAAAATCCATATATTAAATTTTGCAACCGGTCGTTTTCCTTTAATCGGTTTTGCCCACAGTCCAAATGGGGAAGTTGTTAGTCGTCGGTATTTTCTTTAGTTCCTCTTTTTTTCGCTATTATTTAATATTATAAATTATATTATTAGACTCATGGTCAATTGTTATAATTCCATTCAATTTGCACTTGATTATTAGCAACGATTATAATTACAACGCTTTTTACGCTTAGGAAAAGAATGCGAAAAATTTACGATGCGAATCGATTGACTGCTTTCCATCAACTGCCTGCCATCCACCTCCCCCTTTCCAAGAGACTCTTTCCTCTGCGGCAGAAAGACAGGTCTGTCTGCTGACTGTACTACAGAGTAATCAACCCACAGACAGAAAAGAGAGTCCGATTATGGGCGAAAAGCGCTAGTCAGCATTCAAAACCATTTCCCAACCCAAAGCTCTGATGCTGGCCCCTTTTCGTTTTCTATGCAGTTTTATTAATTAGCATGACCAGCTTCAATTTGAATAATTGGTGTTTTATATAATGACTCTTTAAGTAATTAGTGATTTTATTACTAATAGATTATTAACATCATAAAAGTCTAAACTTTTTTTTCGTGTCTTTTCCTAAAGGTTTTATTTTAAAATTACATTTTTAATAATAAACTAAAAAATATAAAAAGATCGTCATAAAAATTCTTTACTTTGAGCTTTTTAATTTTTATGACTATTTAAAATAAATTATTACATCCACTAATATTTCATTAAATTAAAGTTCTGGGTAGATATGGGAGTTTGATTCATGGACTTATATGGTTATGGACAAGGTTAATTGACAAAGAGGTCGATCGGATTTTCTTTTGAGAGACTGTGGAGTCCATTTGAGCCAGTCTGATTCAAAATGATCACAGCATATATTTATTATGTTGTCTACACTATTAACTTTAAAAAATCTACACCATTTCTTATTATTTTTATTAGAAAACAAACTAACCAACTTCTGCTATTATTTCCACATTTAGGGACAAAACAATTTTTTTTAATCAGTTCAACAGTCAATAATATTATCTAAATACTTATTTCACAAACTTGATTAGTTTAAAAGTCTTTTTTTCATTCAATTTAAAGTTATTTTCTTGAATCCCACAAATCAAAACAAAGTTTGACATTTCAGAGATGACGTCATCACCGAAATTTCAAGCCATTATTCATGTCAGGTTTTTACAATAACAAATAGTCGGCAATACTTCTCCCGTGTTGAGCGACTTTTGTTATGAATACATATAACAATAGAAAAGAACGAAATAAGTATGTCTTGTAGTGATATAGAAAAATCAGCCTAATTTTATTCGATTTGTACGTATTTCAAATGACAAAAGCAATAAATTTTAGAACGAAATGGATAATTGATCTTTAAAAAAAATTTGGTAGATTGGATGCAGAAACCGTTTGGGTATTATACCCCTTATTTAAATAAAAATATAAGAATAAGATCTTTGTAACGATGTATGATAACGTACCAACAGGTTTATGATGGATAGCCATGCACCCCTCCTCGTATATCGCCCTAGCCCTTCCTTCCTATCATAATTACTCGATCTAACTAACTTATTACTATTGATATAGTATTTCAATATAGTGAAATTTTTTTTATTAAAATAGGATAGGAAAAGTGTTTATTAGACCCGTCATTCTGCACCCCACACTAAGGCAGTATAGGCCTTTACACTTTTAAAGACAGATTTTATGTTAGTAATATGTAAAGTTCTTATGAATATAAAAATATTGGAATTAATTATTTAAGTTTTAGTCAAACTATTACAAACGTGTTTGGTGTTATTAATTGACTAATAATACGTTCATGAAAAGTCTTAAACCAGTAAGTTAAGGTTAAGAATCCCAATATTCTTATAAGAATGCTAAGGAGAAATTTTGTTATTTCATTTTATTACATAAGAGTACAACTAAAAACTATGAAGTCTTAATTCCAGTACGAATGATCAGACGTCTAGATGTTGAGAACACGAAATATTCAATTAAAAATTATCTAATTCCAAAACGTAATAGTGATGAAATTAAAAATACCATTACCATTGTTGGAAATTGATTAACAAACTTTAATTTGGTATCATAATATTGACTAAAAAATTAAATTCATTTTAATATATCGACACATTTATTAAAATTTAAAAAAGACAGAATATTTAAATAACATTCAAAACATCTGAGAGTGAATCTGGCCACACTAGTACAATGGCCACCTTCTCAACGACACACGTCCAAAGAATAATGACAAGACAATAATTGACGAAGAAAGCAAACAGTGGGTCAGGTGGGGATCGTCTCATTTGTATTCAAAGATCGCCGGCAGACGATTCGAATTCTGGCCAAACACGGACATTGTACCGGTAGTTCTCGCAAATTTGGCCTCCTTCCTGCTCCATTGGGCTAGGTTCGATTCACGCACCACAATAGACTCAATTAAACCGCTGCTGGCTGCATCAAAAACATCGTTATGTAACGATAATGCTTGATAGATTCTGGTAATTGTCTTTCATTCATTCAACTCTTATTAAATTCAATTTTCCCAACTGATTTCCATTGCAAAAGTAAACAAAACAGACTCAACTAGCTGTATAAATTTACATCCACTTTTCATTTTGATTTAAATAAACTGAATATCATTCTTAACCAAAAACTTCAAATAATATACTTTACTTTTGAAAATTTAATATTAACATACATTATCACAAAAGAAATCTTTAGTCTTAAATAGAATATACATTAGAGTTTAAAAAAATAATTATTAAATATTTAAATATTTAAAAGGAAATTAAGGTTTCATACAAATTAGTTGCGCCCCAAAAAAAGTTGTTTTCCTCCTCTACAGCGTCCATATCTATATTGCCCTAGTGTGCTGTGTTAAATGGTGGGTCTAATAAGCGCTTTTATCATAACCCATCTTAATCATCATGTACCTTTAAAGGAATCATTACATTGCAATATTGAAATTAAGAAACTATTTAGTGATAGACAACAACAAGAATATAACCCGGACCTTTGTTTTTCTTCAAGTGACTCTGACGATCTCCTAATTCCAATGGATAGATTCGTTCTCTCGACCTTTCCCAAATGGCTGATTGTTTGGATATTTTGTTGTGCACTTAAACTTGTACCTAAAACTCATATGCAAATAAATAAATTGCATACTTTATCGATAGCAACAACTTAATTAGGCCCAGATAATGTGTTAGGCAGGAAGACATAGAGCTTTATACGAGGAGGGTTGAATGGCGGTTCTTTTGAAACTTTGTGCTGTCCGGATAATGTAGCTATATGACGTCAAAATTCGCTCTTCTCTTCTTATTCTAATNGCTCGGCACCCGTTTAAAATACGCTTAATGACCGTTAGCCGCCTAGAGTCAATTTCATGCGAAATGCCCGGGCCCCATAAAAGTGTAGTATCATTCATATACTATAAAAATCACCAAATAGACGTCAATATGACGTCAAAAGTCTCTCTTCTCATTATAACAACAAGTAAATGAACACAAAAAGAGAGACACAAAAGGCCCGCCCATCACGTCGGTGACGTCACAATATGACGTCACAATTTTCTCTTCTCATTCTTATAACAAGAGCAAACGGAACAACATTCGCCGCCAGTTGTTTCATTCTAACAACAAGCCCTTACATTAAGAGCAAACGGGACAATAATTCGACCAGTCAACGTTCATTTCAGATTTTTACCTTTTTAGAAAAAGGTCCGCAGAGAGAGAGACAGAAGATAATAATACTAATGCAAGACGGTTAAAATTTGGGAATCCCAAAAAAGGTCTCTGCCTGCGACCAATAAAATAATAAAAAACCATATGTTAAATGTAAAATCAAGTGTTTCCAAATCTAAAAAAAAATTTTCTTTTATGTTAAATCTTTACATTTGCATTGTAACATTCTGATGTTTCAATTATTAAAAGAGAACTATATATTGTAACAATTGCTAGGAGATCCATTTGGACAGTTTAGCACTTGTATTTGTAATCAATTTTGTTAGAATAAGTGGCACCGCGAATATGCTGACTACACAGCCACTCAGAATTATCCTCGCCTATTTTCGATTTCGATTTAAACAGGAAAATGGAAATTTGGCTACCGCGAAAATCTTGGTGCAATTTGAATCGACTGAGAACCGGACATGGAAGATGTATCTGTGGGGCTTAAAAGACGTCCCGAGCTGTGAATATGGAGAAGACCGGCACGATGGCACACATCTTAACAGAATGCAGGGAGAAGGGGTGACAAGGTGCCGAGGTAAATTGAATGAGATCATCGATCTGCATGCAGTTGCTTGAGTTTGGCTACAGAATTTGAATCTCTGGTATGTAATTTGTGCGCTATACAAAATGTAACATAATTGAACTCTTACGATAAATAAATAAATGAATAAGGCTTCTAATTTCTTTAAATTTAAATTTTTTCTTTAAAACATGGTGCGCCTAAGATACGGAAAATGTGACCACAATACAATAATGTTTATTAGATTTTCTATGAACCTTCTTTAAATTTGAATTTTAACAAAATTTGAATTTAAAACTATTGATTTGTGTAATAGTATTTGAGATGTGTAAAAATATAAATACAAAATTTCCCTAATTTCTTCAAGGCGTGGACTTGTTAAGTTACGCGGCTTTTCTTCTATTGGATTTATAAATACGATTCAAATGACAATACAATTTAATTAAACGGAAATGCGTCTTCTTTTCCGCTGTTATAGAGGTGCTGCAATGTGCTGTTTTGTTTTCCAATATGATGGTAAATTAATTAATTAATTAGAAACTTCGTGTATTAATTATTTGCTGGGAAAGTATTTTCGCTTTTTGTTGATGAAATAAAAAATAGAACAAGTGTTAATTGCATTCAAACAAATTAATCTCGTCTTATCAAATGGAAGCTGCTTTCGACACTCAAATGAAACTACCGGCTTCAGAGTTATGTTCATCTTAATTTAATTATTATTAAGCATAATAATTACATGTACAATTATGAAATAAAATAATTACAATGAGGCAACAGCAGAATCCGGTTGAGGCTTCAGTTCATTAAACGTAGTGTCTAGTCTATGCTTCTTCTCGTTGGTAATGGTTTTAATCGGTAAATGGGCAATGTTTGGCAAAGTCCAACTGAACACAATATGTCCCCGTGAGGCTGTAAAGAAGAATAAATATAGATTTTATTGTATTAATTAAATTAGTTAAAATATCTAAGTAGGTTTTATTAGGTATTTTAGGAGGGTTTAAGTTTAACGTACACTCCGTTGCAAAAAATAATTACCATTTTATTCAAAAATG
>JXOV01019414.1:0-15385 GCA_001014945.1 Clogmia albipunctata | reverse complement strand
TTTTATATTTCCATACGATAATAATAATAGTGCTATTATGATTTAAATATTTTTATACTTGGTGAACTTTAAAAAATATTTTTTAAAATTCTTTTGCTATAATTTAAAACCAATTTAAGGAACTTATTATAAAACGTAATGAAAATTTGAATTTAAGAAAAAACATTTGGTATAAAACATGGTCGATATACATAATTAAATCCCTTAAAAGCACTCGCTACGCTCACGGCTAAAAAAAACCCTAGTATAAACACAACATTTTAAAATAATGCTTGTTCTTTTCGACCTATTTGTATAAAGTAACTATTATTTATTTAGTTTATGGTCACAGATAAGACCTTAGGGATATTTTGATGAAGAAGAAGTGTCACTTAAATCAATAAAAAATAATTAACCTTTTCAATTTGTTTAAATTTACAGATAACGCTTTCAAAGAGCGATATTTTTTTTAAATTTAAGGTAGATGACTCTTTTATGGTTTTCGCAGTGAGTTAAATTCTAATGATGATTTAAGCATTTCTTAACTAAAAAATTTCATACAAGTGAATGACATTTAAAAAAATAAAATTAAGAAATATTTTTCAATATTCTTTGCTATTCTAAACCTGTTTCGGAAACATCTTACTTTTTTTATAAAGACATACTGTTGTCAAAACGTATATTGCTTATTGATTTATTTGGAATGATTTCGGTTCCCGGGAAAAACATAATTAAAATTGCAAACCCATCTGAACTGAATACATATTGCGATTTAATAATTGAACTAAAATATTGCCTTGGTACGTGGAATTACTAATTAATCGAATATTTTTGTTGCGAATTGAAAAAGTTTTAAATTTATGTTCAATTTGTTTTGTTTTATCATTTTTTTGTCACAAATCCTGTACACTAATTATGGGTTTTTAATACAAGGAAATATTAGTTTAAAATAAAATGCTAAAAGAAATATTCTTTACAATATGTAAATTTGACATGATTTGACTAAAGGGATTTAAATTCTATTTAAATTTTATATTGTTTCAATATAATTTTCATTGAATTAAATTTGGATATGGAAAAGAAATATTCTGAAAAGTATCCAATAAATTTGTATTTAAAACTGATAAGTTTATGATAATTTAAGGTGACATGTTTGTGTGCCAGTTTGGCTAACAGTTGTAAAAATAATCGTATTTTGCACACCTGAGAAAATTGTGCAAATTGAAAGCGGTGGAATCGAGAACAAAGGACATTGTCCAAATAAGTCGAATTCCGTCGAGGGTTCTTCTCTTCTTATACACATGTATAAATATTGGACGATTATGAAACAGAAATATTCTTTTGGCCGGCATCAGAAATGAAGAGGGCTGTTTGAGTTTTCGCCGAGGAGAGCAGTCAGCGGACATTGGCAAAATATGGTTATCCGAATAAGTATGGAATTTTTATTCATTTGCGATGAAGATGATCAAATAATAATAAATCAGGTATGAGAGACTAAAACATAGCCTCTCATGCAAAGAAGAATTTCCGATCTGGGGGCATCAACAAATGATTGTTTATTGGAGGTGTTTGACTGTAGATTTTTATCAGATATTGTTTTTCGGTAAATTGAAAACTGATTTCGGCATTTTACCAAAGGGGCCAATTGATTGTATTTTTCCTCCAAGTGTCGACTAGAAGTGACACTTTGATTTGTTGCCTCCGAACTCTTATTTTTTCATTTTACACGGGCTTGTACGCGAAATTTGATCGCGATTCTCGGGCTTTTTCCCATCATCACCGCCGATTGCCGCCTTCTCCTACCTCTCGGGATGAATCAATGAATGTGATAATAAATATAAATTTTGATTCTCATCATAATAATAAGGAGAAAAATGGATCCGGCACTTTGATTTCTGCCC
The DNA here is from genome assembly GCA_001014945.1 of Clogmia albipunctata. Lineage (NCBI taxonomy): Eukaryota > Metazoa > Arthropoda > Insecta > Diptera > Psychodidae > Clogmia > Clogmia albipunctata. The sequence continues at coordinate 13,505 of JXOV01019414.1, read as the reverse complement.
CCTCTCACTCCATTCAATCCAGTGGTGAGAGACAATGGACGAGATGTGAATCAACTGATAGACAGGCGATGGCTTTCGTGCCAAAATTAATGATTAACCGAAGACCAGAGACACACTGTCAATCCCCTGGCCGGGACCTGAATGACAGCCTTTGTGGTGTCAAATGGTATGGATTTATTTATGACAAGACAAATGCTCACCCAAGAATCAATGGACAACGCTCGCTCACTCATCTCGCAAATGAATACATTACCTTAAAATATGAAAATATCCCACCAAAGTCCCAAAAATGATGTTGAATATTAATTAATTGGGTAATTTATGGAGCAATTCGGAGAAGGTGAATATGGTAGTTGAAAATAAAAATTAATAAAATGTGGAATATAAATCAGTTCTTTATTACTTTGTTGATTTTGGGAGGAGATAAAATATGAATATTTTGTTGTCCAGATTCACCAAACTGTTATTCAAATGTATATATCTCTCCTCTTCTTTTACAACGATCAAAAGCTCTACCACATTTCATTTTTATTTCCAAATTGGCATAAATCAACCAAATTGACGCGCGCACATTAATACACACACAAAATGCAAATTTTGAATTTATTTTTTTTAGGAGACATATTTTTCAAAGATGTCCACTTTTTCAAAATGTTTTAATTCAGTTTTAACAGATCAAGAGATAAAAATTTTTGCAAACTTTCAAAGGAGTTATGGCAATTTTCTTTTATATAATTAAAATCCTTTAAATTCATAGATTTATATTTAATTAAAAATGCATAAAATCTTGTTATTAAACACTGGCATAACACCAAATTTAAAAATTTTGTTTATAAAAAATGTACGAAATTTATTTTGATTAGTTTAAACCTGAAATTATTTTATTTTTGAATGAATTTTTTATATCGGATCGAAAAGTTGGCGTTTCAATACTGTTTTGAATTTCATATTGAGTTATTATTCACACAAGTGAAAATTTTGAAATTTTTTTCACACGTGTAAAAATAAAGTCATAATTTAAGACAAAATTTGTTTTAATACTCAGAATTTACGAGCCATTTATATCCCTACATCTCCCTACATACCATATGTTGATGATCAAAGACGACCGTGATATCGTCAAACATTTTTAGAACTAGTTTTTTTGAGTAATTTGGAAGGATTCCCAAATAATATCCTGCTAAGGTGTTACATCCGTTTTTTTCTTGAAAAAAATCCAATATTCGCCTTGCAGCTTATATTTTACACTGTTTTTGTGTTAAAAATTGGGTTGTTTAAAAGCTTTGAAGAACAAATAAGTAATGTGTTCTAAGCTTACCTTTTTTTATAGATTTATAAATATGATGGATTTGAAGTGATGATATATTATGATATGAAGCATTATAATAATATGCATTCACGTCAATTCTATGCAAAATTTTATATTTTGCTTATTGTATCACCAATCAATGAGGACATATGAATCGTTCATTGTTTTGCTGTTTAATAAAGTTTTGATTTGTGTTGATATCTGGATGATTCATACAAATAAAGCGTTTGTTGCTGACAATTTATTAAATGACTGATCTGGCCCGGGATGGAGAAACCTCGAGGGTTTCTGTGGGAACTGAACCCGTTAGCGAATTTGACCATTTTACATATCGTCCAAATATTCGGCACTAACGATTTTCGGATCATCTGTTGTGCGTGTATTTCGCCTCTCGAGTCGGCTCCGATCATAAATAATAATTCCAGGTCCATTGTTTTAAGCTCATGGACTGTCATTCTGATGTTGTCCACAGACTTTAAACAAAAGACCGATTCCAAAGATTCCTTCAGAAAAAATGTAAAGGTTAAAGGAACATTAGTTCTATATAATATAAATAGGAGACATTGCGAAATATCCATTACAACCACTTAATAAATACTTGCTTAATCCGAGGATCGATTTACGGATGGTTTAGAAAGGAATTTCATCAGATTTTTTCTGCTCAGTATTTTTATTAACATGTCGAACAATTCAAAATCTCAACACAAGAACCCTTTATATGGTCGGTGCGTGTGTTTTACTTTTGTTTGTTATTTTTTACTTCTATAAATTGAATATTCAAAATATGCAATTTATTATTCGCATTATAACACTTTACAATAGTACAGTGCCTGTCGTCGTCGACACCCTTTGTAGATATTATATGCAAAACAAACATGCAGTTTCTTGTTATGTTCAGTACAGTGAAGACAAAATTATTAAAAATCCAAATAAAATATGATTAAAATAGTATTGTTTGGTAACAAAAAATGCTATTAAAGTACAATTTATGTACCACCTAATGGTTTAAAGAGTGACCGATTATTTTATGATAAGCTCATATATGTTTTCTCTTTCAAAAATTCTTCTTCTTAAATCACTTAAACAAAGACATGGACTAAAATTGAAAAAAAACGAAGAATATTTTAAGTTTATTTATTTAAAAATGTATTAAGTANAAGTACAATTTATGTACCACCTAATGGTTTAAAGAGTGACCGATTATTTTATGATAAGCTCATATATGTTTTCTCTTTCAAAAATTCTTCTTCTTAAATCACTTAAACAAAGACATGGACTAAAATTGAAAAAAAACGAAGAATATTTTAAGTTTATTTATTTAAAAATGTATTAAGTATTGTATAAAATACGGTTGATAAGGATTATTAAAGATACCTAGTGTTTAATATTTCTTTATCGCATCGATATAGTTGTATAAATAACTGCTTGTATATTAACAGAATGGGAATTATGGTAAGTAAAATATAGTAATTTTTAATTTTCAGGAAATATGATCAATCATACCACTTGTAATGTGACCAGGCATATACTGCCCTAATATGCAGTGCTGAATAGCGGATCAAAGAATACTATATTCCGCTATAAACATCCGATTCAATTTATTTAAAGAAATTACTATATCGATAGCAATAACTTAGAATCACAAATGGTAATAAGAAGTGAGTGCTAGAGCGAATTAAACGTACGTGTAGAAGCGTATAGATGTTTTTGATCATCTGGGCAATTTAAATAAAATATATTTTATATGTGAGGGCTATAATTGCCGACCAGGTTCTGCACCAACCAAACAAAAACCATTGATATTAAAATTTTTAACTAGAAACTTCTATTATAAGACCTTTAATCGCTCTATTGGACCACATTAAGCGGTTTCACTCGTTCCAATTAAACAATGATTAACGAAACACAGACAAAGCTTGCTTTGAAAGTGCCCTATGTCCCCCTGTTGGGATGAAAAAGGAAGGAAAAAAAAGCGGTTTCAGGATGATGTCCTTTTTTGCTTAAGATGTATTTTTGAATTTATTATTGATATAAAAAACAGAAAATTTTGTAGACAAAGAAATTAGAAGTTATTCGTAAAATAAACTAAATATTTTATTTCCAAAATATATTTATGATTAAAATATTTGGCTGGTATAGTATTAGTATAAAATTGAATATAACTATAAATTATATACTTGACTAGTTCTTAATTCTTATAATATTTTTTTTTAAATATTGAATCCTACTGTAACAACGAAATGATTCCAATGGAAAAATTACAAGAGCAACTACTGGTCTTTTGTAGTCGATTTTGTTGACATGTGTACTTTCATTGTACTCATTGCAAAAAACAGCAATATTCGCTAAACGTAAAGAGTGCGAAGAGAAAACGAAAGTATCAAAGGGAACGTCTTACAATAATGTGCTTTGAAATGGACAATTTTTGGTGTTAAAATTCGCACCGAGATTGTGACAGTACATTGAAAAGGTGTATCGTCGTCGTCGGTTGGTGAGACTTGTATTGGCTGTACGAAAAATATGAAGAAATATTCCACAAAACTGATCCGACTTTCAGATAATGAGAATTTTTATTTATTGGTCGTTGAACGATCCCGTCAGCATTATACATATGTTTGCTGGAATGTAAAGACGATTGTATCTATAGCTTAATTTATGTTTAACCAACCAGATTAGATTTAAAACAAAAACCAGTGATTTGCCTCAACATCTCCTGTTTGTCGGTATTGCTTTGCTACCTTACATAAAATGTTACGCGTGTTATAACGTAAATTTATATTGATTTATCGCGAGATTAAAACATGGGAAGCTACTTTTTAAAGTTTAAAGATTTATAAATAATAATTTTATCGAGATTGAAATATTTAAAACAACAACGGCGTTTGTGATTTATAGTCATCTCGAGAAGAAGCCAAGGTCAGTAAAACATTGAATAATTTATTTGGGTCTAAGATTTTTGGAACACAATAAAATAGCAGAAAAATTCAGAAGCTAAGTTAAACACTCCTTGATTTTATTATGAATGAAAGTCTTAAATATTTCAGTAATTATCTCATTAAATAAACAGCATTATGCGTAAATGTTACCTAATATAGTGGACACCGATTATTAGGGCCACTATTTGGCCCTATTAACCGATAGGCCTATTTAAGCAATTGGTCAATAAAAACTATAATTTGATCTATAGGTAAAGATTTTTAAAAATGTAGGACTATGTACATATGTATATACATTCATTTGTGCTTGAAAAAGTGTATTTATTAAATAATAATTGTTCAATATATGTTTATTTTGTAATATTTAAAAATAATTCAATCGTCATTGACGTGTACATGTATTGTGTCTTGTCAAACAAACAAATTTGAGAGTTAATTCTTACTTGGTAATATTGAACGGAAAGAAATGTATATAAGAAAACGGAATGAATCTAGCAATCTATCTAACAATTAAATATGATTCTGTATGTAGTGATGAATATATTGATGACTAAAAAACTTACTACAGAGAGACGTGTAAACTATTGCGGTATCATCAAATCGGTAATCACAAACATGCGAGGAGACGGTTTTTTCTTTTGTCTTCAATCGGCACATGGTCAAGATTGGTGTGAATAAAAGTAAACGTCAGACTGAGTTGTCGTCACTTTTAGTTATTCTTGCAACTCTTTGTAGAAGTGATCTTGGCCACAGAATGGCCACATAAAGCGATGGGTTTGGCTCCATTAAGCGATGGTTTTTTAATGTATTTATATGCGGCCGATACATTCCTAGGAATTTTGGTACGATAAAACGATTTCCTTATTAACCGCGGCCCCAATAAGCGGCGTTTACTGTTTTTAATAGAAGATGATAATAAATAAATCTTGTTTTTCAATGCAAAGAAGCAGGGGCAGGTAGTTATTGATAATTATAACAAACGAGTATAAGTTAATTCAGAATTAAAATTACACTCGGAAATTCTTCCTTGATGCAGTTGCACTGCCTAAAACTCACTACTCAATTTGAGTATCCAAAGATGAGAAAAAGAACAGTTTCCGATAGTTATCATTAAGTTATCTTAATTCAAGATAATATATTCTATGCGAATTTTTATGATATTTCTAAAACTATCTATTGACATTGAAATGTACAAGTACCTTGATGAAGATAGTAGATAAGCGGTTATTACTCTGGACATACGAGTGGAAATTGTGCAGTTGAAGGATTTCCTTAATTTCGTAAAAATTTTATTTTTAAATTGTAATAGTAATATAATAATTTTCTTTCTAATTCCTATAAGGAACATGGGCAGTCTCAACCTCAACCCTCAACCAACTGGTTATAAGTTTGCGTTGACTATGTATTTAAGTGAATGACTAGTCAATTAATATCATCTAGACTGATTGTAAAGCGATCCAGCTAACCGACCTAATCAGGATTCGAACTCATGCCCTCCGAGAAGGCAGCCGAGTGCGTTGCCTTTCGATTATAGGCGGATAGTAATTGTTAAATAAAACGTTAACCGATAAGTTCGAGAACCACTAAATTTGTTCATGATATATAGGTAAATGTTGACGAAGTACTTTTAACTTTGAAATTTACATAATGTCTCTTTTAGAAAGGACGTTATTAGCTTTCAAATTTATCCATGCAATTTCCAATAGATACGGTGAGTAGATTTCTTAGTACCAATCTTTGGAAATTTCATAGTTCAAAATGTCCTTTGTAAAGTTAGTAATTCCCTTTCTAAAAGGATCATTCGCTATATTGCAATGTCAAAGTTGCGATTGCAGCGTGAAAAGGTATAAGTATATAAATAGTAGTAAATGATTTTGAATATAGTAAGTACAGAACAGAGGTACTAATTATTTGTTTGTTCATGTTTATGTTGCGGTCACCAAATTATGTTTAGTCTAGCGAATGAACAGAGTACCATAGGAGTAATTAATTTAAAAATAATAATAAATACGAAAATGTAGAGTCGCCATTCGATATAAACAAAATTGTCTGCAGGTTATTTGCCTAATTGCTTTTGGATTTAATTCAAGTAGAAGCAGACAGGATACAAATCACCAAAACTTTTGACTCTACTATTTATGTACGAGTACAGAGTTGTTTAATGAATAAACTCACGTCTTGCGTCACATTATCACCGTCTCAATTAATATTAATCGCGCCGACCGCAAGAGTCTGCTATTTTTATTGAAAATAAAAAAAATTGCGAGTTGCGTTGCGATTTATGGTTATTTTATTGGGGGAAAATTGAACTGAATTTTTCCGACAATACCAAAATTAATAACCTAGAGCTAAGTAATTGCGGCAGTAATCGTTTTTCATGCGGATTGAATGACGCAATTTGAATTAGAAAAATAATTCCAATTGGCCAATTTCACATGAAATGGGCTTATTTCTGTAAAAATGTATGGCAAATAAATTTGAAAATTAGACAAATGTACAAGAATTTAATCCGATTCTTATATATAAACAATCACTCAGTAGCTTCTCAAAATGAAATGGTAATTATCACACTAAATAAAAATTAATTCCTAGATTCAATTAAACTTTTTCGAGCTCTCTGTACTCCTCTTCTGCTCTGCTCTCCATCCACACTCATAGAAAATAAATTAATTTCTTTAATTGAAATTAAACACAAAAGTGCCTCTGCCGATTTCTGAGCCACCAAAGACTTTCATCATCATTTATTATCGCACAAATTATTTCTCTAATTGAATGTGCCTTCTTCTTCCTCACATCTCCTCACTTTGCCTCTTTTTTCGGGGGAGAGCCCCTGCTGTGCCTTTGATATGGGAAGAGGATGCTGCTGTTGTTAAGAGATTTGCTCCACCGGATTAATAATACTCCACCTCCTCGTCCTCCTCCACATCGGCCACAAATATTAACTCGCGAGAACACCAACTATATTATCGACTATTTTGTTGAAAGGAAAAATTTCTTCCAAAATAAACACAACCAATCTCATTCAGATTTGTTTATACGATATTATACGTTCCATATTTCCATTCAATACTACCGGGTGCTTAGACTATAACTTAAATATAAATAGATTTATGGTCGCGAATCAAACACCTGGTTTATTTTATTCAGAAGTGGCAATACGTTTTTATTACAAGCCTCATTAGAAACTTAATCGAGCTATTTATCTCAAACTATTTATGTACATTTTCAAAAACTGGAACAATTTGGATAAAAATTCGAATTAAAATGTATACTATGAACCTCTCTAATTTGGGATATTTGTGTTTTAAAATATTTCTTTTCAATTTTTAAACCGATATTTTCAGTTTATGTTCAAACAATAAAATCTTAAAAATAATCAAATCTAGATATGTTTAATTAATATTTTATTTTGGCAATGGAAAAAAACGAATATTCTTAATTAATTTGTCGATCATCTTAAATTATTATAATTTTCGAGCAAGCATTAAAAACTAAAAAATTTTAATAGAAGATAAATGGAGATAATTTATAAAAAGCCAAAAAATTTATACATAAGGAGTATGACAATAAAAATTATCCACTTATAACGTATAAACATAACGAATTATAGCCGATCTCAGTTTAAAGTTCTTTTAATTTTTTTCTCAAATATCTAAGATTTTTGTTGGTTTTGTATTTAAAACTTAAGCTAGAATAAATTGGGAACAATATTTGTATAAATCATTAAACATTAAAATCGAAAAAACAACAAATCAAATTCATAGAGACGTAGTAAAATTATTTGAAAAATATTTGAAATTTCAAACATAATACAACAGATCAATGCATTATTAATTAATAACCATAATTTATTCATATTTCTGTCCAGATAATATTTCAAGATCGATTAACATCTCGGCTGTATTCCACGAATACGAGGAAAATATGATATAGCATCGTGTGGAAAGAATTCCATCTAATTAAAATTGGTGATACTATTATACCTTGTGACTTATCCAGATTCAAGAACAGTTTAGATGGCATGAGAACTGGTGACCAAAGTTATGAGAAGAATATGTTTTTGATTTATTTCACTTGAAAAAAAGAGCCCAGGTATATGCCAAGGTTGGACAAAAACTGTGGTCAAAGAAGAACGATAATGATCTTATTTGCTCCCTTGTCTGGGATCTCTGACAGCAGTTTAATTAATTTTAATAATTATGACAAGTGGGCCTGTCGCAAAAACTAATTATCGCCAATTTGGTCGAACAGACGGCGCAGTTTGTGATCGCGGTAACACAACTCATCTTAATAATGATCTCCTTCTCAATTACCGTTCAGATAATAAGACGCCCCAAGGTAGATGTTATAGCCAAGTAATTAAAGCACAAGACAAGTGTCACAAAAACTGACAAACTTTTTGTGATCGATGTAGGAAAAAAGTGCCGATAACTTAAATTATTATTAACGATCTTCATAACATATGGAAGAAAACAATGTCAGCTAATTCGGAAACCTGTTTCCATATATCTGATCGGCTACCTTATCTCAAGACGATTTATAAGTCTTTTTTGCAGCAACACAGGGTGTGACTGAAATAATATAATTTTAGATAATGTTGGTAAATGATTCTCTTAAAAGTAAACACTTACTTTATTTATATGTCTATGTCGACAAGATGAATTACAATTTATCACTAGGATTATTCAAAATCAAGAGCTCTGTTGGTGTTTTATTTAAGGCTCGTTAGTTTTACATTACTTATTGACCGTGTTTTATACAAGACTTGATGGCTTTTTGTATAAAACACGAGCCTTAAATATTATAAAACACAAAAATAGTAAAAACCATTATTTTCTTGTAAAAAATTTGACATCTATTCTTGTTTTATTTCTACAACTAGATGAATAAAGAGTGGATCGATTTATTTTACCTCTTTCTTGCACTTTTAATATTGCTTCTCTCTTTTGCTTAATTTATACAATTTTTGTAAAGAGAAATCCGGTATTAGCTTCTTTTTCTTAAAAAATGTCCGGTTAAATTTAAAATAAGCAGTTTATAACGAAACTGATCAGAACTATCATAATTTGACCAATTTGATGGAATTTTATTTACAGAAGTCATATTTTAATAAATAAAAGCACTAGAGATTTTAATATTTTTTTACAGTACATGTGCTATAAAATATCTATCACAAAACAAATAATCAATATAACTATTCAAAAATGAATAAATATAATGAGTGTCTCACCAAGTACAAGGCACGGGAATTTTCAATGAAATTTTAGGTTTTAATAAACACGAAAAATACTACTATCCAAATCATGTTTTATTTATATGGCCTTACTATTATTTGTATGAAAAGCGCGCTGGACTGTCTTCCCGGAGGTCGTGCGATTGAATCCTGGACGGATTGACTGGATCCGCATACAACCGGTTAAGGTGCTTTTAATTCTCTGAAAAACAAATATTCACGAGAAGTCTAAAACGCATTGGTTGAGGTTAAGACTACCTTAAGTTGGAATGCACTGGAATGCAGTGGAAAATAATTTTCTTTTGTGTTTGAAGATGTGAATCCCAAATAACTCGTAATATTTAGCATATTGAAAATTTGAATTTAAAAGGGATTTACTGAACTAATTAATTGCTAACAAATAACTTTAAAATCAAGTTTTTTCGTCTGTCTTGTACCTATTCCAATGATGATCAAAGTAAATGTTGTGAGATTTTGAGTCTTAAACGAACCGTGGATGAAAATATCCCGCTGAGATCGATGCTACCGAAATCAATTCCCGACGATTAGTTCACAATAGGAAGCACGCTTTTTCGATATTTTCTTTAATGAGGTCTTTTGGTCACCTTTACAGCGAATCTTTCTCTGAATTAAAGTTTCTTATTTCGTGATCAACATTGTATAAACTTTAATTTAATGAAGAATAATTGTTAAAAATCAATTCAAATTTTAATTCGTGTGTTTTACTTATAACAAAATTTACATTAGAATTTTGTGACTAAATAAAAGTGGCATTTGTTCTGATTATGCAGGTACATACTTGTGTGCATTAAGTTAAAATGTTTAAAGCCTATCAAATTTCATTTATTTAACTTTAAAGTGTATGCATTGAGCATACTAATTACGCGAAATTATGTATCTCAATTACAATATATCAAATATGTTACACCCGTTTTTTCCAGGTGGAAATTGTTTTGAATGAATTCGTAAAGAGTATAAAGGTATGTTCAAATTATTTACAATAAATTGATAACAAATTGAACATTAAGTGCGATTAAGTACTTGGGCATTTGAAAAGTATTTGGGCAAGAACATGATCAGAATAAATTTCTGTCAAACAAACGCTGGTAAATGAACTGTTTTACAAATTACTTCAAAGTTATGGTTGAATAATGATACCAAAATTACTTTCAATAAAAATGATTAAAAACATTTAATTGAAAATCAATGGATTTTGCATTTTATTATTTGGGGTCTGAATATATACTACTCTGCGGGAAAAGAATTTGTCGAATTTCGAGTTGTAATAAAATTTAAAGAATGGCTATTAGTGCAGGGAGAAAACACCCTCACGATATGTTGTCAAAATTGGTTACGTCCGAAATTAATAGTTCATATTACTAACATTGAACCTCCCCTATATAGTGGCTTGACCAATCCTGCCTTAGTGTGCGGTGCTGAATGGCTATTCAAATTGGATCTTTATTTCAACACATATTCCTTATAGCATAAATGAGACAATTTGTATTTAAATAATCAAAGTAAACCAGTAGTGGTTTTTATAATTTTTTATAATATGTTTGAATTTATGCACTTATGATGGAAATATTTTCTGTTTGTAATTAATAGATAATTCAAGGTATCGAATTCGAGCGGTATAATTAATATTCCTATTTTAAAAAAAGATTAACAGTGTAGGTAAAGAGTCCAATTACAATTTGTTTTTATGAATTGTGTATTCCAAAATAGGTGCTATTAATTGACTAATAATACACTGAAAAGAGTCAGGAAAACACCCGTTGGTTGAAGTTAAGATTATCCGAAGTTCCGTACTAGAATGTAGTGGGAAAACAACTATTTTCAAAAATTATCTGAGAAACCAAACTATCTGCAGATATAACTAACACAAACCCCTCCTCTAAATTGCCCAGATTTATACTGCCCTAGTGTGCGGGGCTGAATGGCGGGTCTAATAAACAGTGTTTATTAAATACCCTATCCCATACAAATCATTCTGAAAATTGTTTAAAGGAATTTTTATATCGAAATACTTAATAGAAAGCAACAATGTATGCAGTTAAAAAAAGAAATTACGATAGGGAGAAAGGAGTCAGAGCGATATATTCGTACGTGGAGATGCCATACCTCTGTCTGGTGACCAATCAAATACTGAATAGTTGAGTACTGTGTGGAGTGTTTTTTTTTGTCAAACTACAAAATATTAATCAATAATAAAAAACGAGTTCACAGAACTGATATAAAGCTACTTTTACAATTACATCCTTAATATTATGGAAATTTCGATTAAAAATTGGATAGGAAAAAATTATGATAAAATTTTTGTATAAGAACATTTCACAAATAAATTGGATTGAACGTAGGGACAAATTTAAAACAATTACAAAATCTCGTTTTAAAATACGAATGCTAGATTAAAAACTCTTTTAAAATGAGATGATTCTTAAATATACTTAAAATTTGGCAGGTAACGAAAAAACAATATAAAATAAACCAGGGCTTAATATATGCATTTTACCTACTTAACAATTATTATAAGAATTTAGACTTTGCTATAAATATTACTTAAATAGGAATAGGTAAAAGCTATTGGAATAAATCAAGTTAATAAATGGCAATGGAGTTAAATAAATCAATATATATGTAGTATTTGATTTGTCTTTTAAAAGAATTACTACCGTTTTTTGTAAATTCTAATTTAAAATTTCTTTTTTCAAAAATTATAATGTATTTAGGGTAAACTTGGGAGTGACGCCATGCATTTTGGAAGAAGGGCTGTAAATAGTAAAATGAAAGATGTTGTAAATTGAAAAACTTTTAACTTTGAAGCCTAATTAATATCACTTATTATAATGTCAATAAATTTTGGAAAAAAACGAAATTCTTAACATAAAAATTCAGCCATAAGATGTTAATTTTGGCATTAGGTTCTCTTTAAGAGCTTTCAAACAAAGAAAAAAAAATTAAATCTATTTTTACCCACCCTACATTAAAGGGAGTTTGGCGTTTATCCTCTTATGGATTTTTTTATTATTAAATAGTTTAAGTTAAAAAAAACTTAATAAAATAACGAACGTTTTATAATCATTAATATTTAAAATAAAATTTTCATTTAACACTATTTTTAAAAGTTATTTTTTAATTAAAAAGTATTAAAATGGTGACCTTTGTCTTATAAACTGTCTGTGACAGAGCGCGGCCACACCGATTGATCGGGGAACACTTGAGATGAAGTAAATGGACAATTAAACTGGAAACAATAATAAAACCTAATAAGAAAGATAGCTACAGAATCATTGTTGTCATAAAACGGATCGTTTAATATCCAATACCAACGCATGGGGCTATGTGTAATTTTAAATCAAAACATAAATGTGTCCCATCGACAGAGGTCGTAAATAAAGACCAAAAAAGAGACGTGAAATTTCATCTTATTAGTATTACATAAATCCATTTCTAAATACCATTGACAATCAATGTGTTTAGCCCCACCGCTGCTGGCTAATGATCCAATGGACTTTGTGGCCAGCGAGGTCATCGATAATATCTCGAAAATTGTTCCCAGGTAATGAAAAATATAGTAAGTGTAATTAATTTTTAATAGTTTTGGTCATTGGAGAAGGCATTTTCTTGGTAATAATAATATTTATATTATATTTCGGTGATCGATCTTTAAGATTGATTAAAGCAGTAAAATAACCAAAATTCTAAGAAAATTCTATTTGAATTACTATAACCAAGTAGTTTCGGTTTTTTTTTAATATACGATTTAGCATGGGAAAATTTGAGATTATTTTACTACTCTAAATGATTATCAAATATTTCATAAAATCTTTGAGTTAGTTTTAGTATTACCTTTCAAAATCTAATTTTGCATTAAACATGTGGCGTTAAAATAAACAAGAAAAGGATTGTGAAAACCGATAGACATATTTAAAAAACTTAAAATTTGTTAGAGTTTGTTTGATTATTGAACATTTAAGAAACAATAAAAAAATAAATATATTTCCCTTTCAATTCCTGTAAGGAA
>JXOV01019410.1:0-21148 GCA_001014945.1 Clogmia albipunctata | reverse complement strand
TGCGCCCCTCGGTGCCCTCGGGTCGACAAAATTTCTTCCTCGAATGCTGAAAACTAAGCAATTTCAATACAATGTTGAAGATAACTATTTTTCACTCCTTTTGTGAACTAGAATTTCACGTACTGAGATTGATGAAAAAATGTGGCACTTCACATACAGAATTGCAAAAACAATAGTGATGGACTGGTAAAAACTACATTAATCTTGTAAAACCTATCTAAAGGCAAGCCTTTGACCTCTAAATTAGTACATCCAACCCGATTGAAAAAAAACTTACACAAAACCAACTCAATGTACGGAAAAATTCAATTCAGATCCTTATTTAGACAACAAGTGGCCTTGCTCGAAATAAATTATATAAAAGTAACTTTGTCCCATATTACTGTTAATTTTAAAACAAAAAAATAATTCAATTTCTCATTGTTTGGTTTTACAATTCAAAGAAGTTCTTTAAGAGGAAGTTTATTTGTTAAAATTTTTTAAAACCAATTTCAGTTTCTATTCAAATGTAAATTACTTAAATTAAATAAACAACAATGCAAGCATTGGCGAGGGTTGCACAAGGCGCCTTTACAAAAACGGGAAATGAAATTATCCCTCAAGTTTGCAATTGAATGCAAATAAATAGTGGTTATTACAAGTAAATGGTTTACAAATTTGGTAGCCGAGACAAGTGCTTATTTTCAGGGCACTGCATTAAATGAAGGCTGTCACACTAAAACGATAATAAAAGCTTTTGAATTTGGGCAAAGTTCCAAGGATTGATGTTTATGTAATTTACTGTCGTCACCGAGACACAATGACGACCAGCCGGAGAGCTCTTCTCATCAACATAATCAGCTCTGAGCACTTGTAACGGTTTACGTAAGTTGCAATTTTAAAGTATTTCAATTTCTTGATAACATTTTGCATCATTTCATAACACAACAATTTATCAATCACTGTCTTTCGGGTTTTACAACTTTCGTTTTAAACAATACTTGACAGTGAGTAATACGAGTGCGATTTGAAAATCGAATGGTAATAATAAAATATGACCCACATTTGGGGTTTTGGGGGAATGGGCTCAGTAAACCACTTATAAATGACAAACGTTGTATTTTTATTAGATATGAAATTCGATTGTAATAAATTGTTTGAAGAGCAGCAAAAAACGAAGACGTGTATAAAACGCAAATAAGGAAGCGATCGTAAAATACAGCTGTGCAGTGTCTATCAGTCGAATGAGGGCTGTTGTGATGGTTAAAAACGGCTCCTAATTAGATTAGTTCCGTCGTCAAACTCATGTGGGGGACTGACTTTCAATTTTGCTTCGAAAATTACATGGCGGATCAGTTATCGAACTTCCGCAAAGGAAATACACTTAATTAGCGGAACGTTGGCCGTACCAGTGTCGCTGTCGGGCTCCACCACTACGAGTACTCCTAATGGATCAATTCTGCCCGTTTATGACACCACGAGACAATAAAAATCCACTCCACCAGAACCCTCCGCTGCAAACCATGTGCTTTTTTAAATTGCCCAATAATTACCATTTCATATGCATGCAACACTCGCCTTCTCACAGCTCCACAATGGCTCGCAAGCACACACACACACACATTGTGTATACATATTTATTTAGTGGCGGCTCATGCAATTTGCATGGCCGTAATAAGGGCAGAAAGGCAATTTATGGATATGTTGTCACCATGAGCTGCATATTATTTTCCATCGCGCCGATAAATATTGTTTTCATTAATCTCAAAATGTAATTATTCCAGGCACGGAGCAGTCTCCGCTTTCTTCCGCGTACAAAGAAGCCTTCGAACAGTAGTGGAACAGCAAACCCGATTATTAAGAACACTTAATGCCATTTCATAACATTGCCATTCAAGAAACTTAAATTAAATTATGTTTAACGAGTTTCGGTCTCAAGATTTACATCAAATTATTAAAAGTTTAAGAAAAGTAATTTATTTTTCAAATTTTATTCAATAACCAAGGATAATTAATATTTCAAAGACATAATATCCTTTAAATACTCATCGAAAATAATTTAAAAGTCTCTTTCTAACCATATTAATCAGATTTGGCATCGAAAAATTAATTTCCGTCTGAACATTCGCTTTCAAAATTACAACATCGCTTCTGCTCTTCAACGGATATTGCTCGAAATACCAATTTATGTCCCTTGAAGTCATATAATTATAACAAAATGGGTCATTATTTATATTACAGATGTAGTCCTTAAACCAAAATGGTATTTTGGGGAGTAATTTCAAATAAATCGAATTTAGATATTTTATTAGAAATCCTTTTGATTTTTAATTTGGTTTTATGTTTTGCTGAGAAAAGTATTGGTATCACTAAAGCCAAAAACAGAAACTTCCATATGTTATTACTTCCAATAACTACCATCTTTGAATAATTAATTAGTTGCAAATATTTGAATCGTTAGATAAATATATTTCTTTTAAAACTCTTTCTCCACTTAGGAAACAAAACTCGATATTACTTTAACCTAATTATCTAGGATTTGTTCATATAATATTTTTGAATTTTGAAGTCCTGCGACTTCTAGTTTTAACTTAAATAGATTGTGGTTTCAATTCTCAACAGGGCTATACTATATATAAATGTCTAAACTTATAATAATAATATTTCCCACCACATTCCAGTACGGAACTTGGGGCAGTCTCAACTTCAAACAACGGCAGTTAAACTTCTCGTGACTATTTGTTTTTCAGTGTACTATTAGTCAATTAACAGCACCTAGATCGATCGTAAATGGGTTCAGTCAATCCGTCATTACTTTTAATTCTCTAAGAATATTGCATTGTTATTGATATACACAAATGGAAAACTTTTTCCGCGTTGAAAAATGTCCGCCCAGGATTCGATCCCACGATCTCCTTGGCAACAAATATTTTTCAAGACACTTAATCAATTCTTCAACATATCAACTCGTAATACTAATCTAAAATTCGTAAAATATTTTTAAATAACTGATCCCTAACAACAGTAATACTATTTTTAATTCATTTTTGAAGATAAATTTCGTATTATAAGAAAAAAGGACACTTTAAAAAAATAATGCAATTTGCGTAAAACAAAATATTTTGCAAGATGTTTTCAATTTCAATTTGTGCCAAGTAATTAAACGTGTAATTCCGGTTGTTTACATTAACCGGAAACATAAAGGTTTAATTTGGTCCCACCCGTATTTATTTAAAAACATGTACCAAATTCCGTGTCTTTGTTATTGGCAATTTTGAAGTTCGTGAAACTGGATCCTTTGTAAAGCAAAGCGGTAATTCGTCATATTGTGTACAAATCGTTAATCAGTGACAAAATCTCGGCTACGTAATTACCATTCTCAACCACTAAATATCCACACTTCGTGACAATTCTACAACCACAATAATTTTCATTGAAGCTTCTCTTAGATGAAGACGACGATTAATTATTTAAACCTTCAGTTTGATTTCAACACTAAATAACGAAATTATTCATTTCAGATTTTAAATATATAATTACTCAATAACTATAAAATGGTACGATTACCTTAAACATAGTTCCAAAAACATGCACCTCTGCATTTTAAATCCTTTTAAAATTAAAACAGAACGATTAGTTTAAACCTGAACATACGAGAGTCTATCAAAATTAAATTAATTAGTTATTTAGAACATTTTTTAAGACCATTCCTCTCAAAATCTCAGTCAAATTCGGCACTAGACTTTTTTCATTATACCGTAATTTTTTACTTATTATCTGTCTATTTGTAGCAATTATTGACTTGAATCGGTTAAAACAATGGAAAAACAATGGCAAACGATTTCTGAAGGTGAGACAAACTACCCAATCGTCCGCAAAAGAAAGGGCTTCGATTTTCTAAAGTTTGCAAAATATGGTCAACGTCTATAATAGGCTAAAAGGATAACAACCCCTTTACTATGCCAAAATTTTTAACCAATTTAGTTCTTACAGAATAACACGATCCAATTGGCAAAAAAAGGAAAAAAAATCCTTTCCTCGTCCCTGACCTCGCCGCTTGTCCGCATTGTCCAAACTTGTCGAATTAGGATACGAATTTGTGACCCATCCTCCATATTCTCTTACTTTCTGATTCCAAACTTTAAAAAATCACACGTGAAGATGAAATAATGAGTCAAATTATTAAGACATCGCCGCTTCTTTTTATAGATGTTGTTTTAAATCGCCATTTAAAAAAAATACAAGCCCGATTTAGTTATAATTCAGAAAGTATACATATATATGTATAAGAATGCTTTAAATTCTGCGAAAGAAGCGGCACTGAGTAGAGCCGCTGAGAACTTATCTGACTGGTATGTTGAATTTCATAAAAATCGCTTTTTCCTTTCATTTGAGTATAGTAATGTGTCACTAGAGGCCTTATGTCAAAGTTGAGGATTAATTTCTTCTACAAATTCGACAATCTCATGCGGCTGAGATTACGTCATATATATTTTCAATCAGCCTTAATGTATTTTGAAGAGGATTTAAAAAAATTGTCTTGCATGGGTGTAAAGTCCGTTTTCGAAATTGTAAACAATAAAAAGCAAGTTGTCGACTTGGTTTTTACTCTATTACTGTACTAACATACGAGGGACCCATGAATTGGTTTTGGCAGAACCCAAATTCAGAATGTTCCAAATAGCTGAGATACTAGACATCTAAAATCACTTACAATATTTTATCTTTAATGAATATTAGGAATGAGAAACCTATTCGCGCAAATAGTGCCGCGATTTGCTATTTGATTTGACTTCTCCAGGTCACACCTCTTGCGTTGTCATAACCCACAATAAGTATTTTCAGAAAATATACTTAAAAAAACACATGATGTGCTGAATTTTGTGTTAAATTAGAAAAATGTCGATACCATAAATTTATTAAACTTGTAAACAAAATCCAAGCCCAGTGTTATGTATACCCTATCGTCACACTACGAGATAAGACATTTAGAGCTGTTTACATTTTAATCAAAGTCCATTTAAAATTATGGTCAGTGATGATTCATCGGTGCTTCAATGCGTTATCTTCATCGCCATTGTCTTCTTACCATCAAAACTATCTTTATCTTCGAGGGAAAACTGCTCTTTATCGTTCTTTTGTCATCACTGTTGCGCGATAATCTAGTGAAATTAGTCAATGTTTGTTATCATTTTTAGATAGGACATCTTATAGCTGATTGTAATAAATTCCTTATACAGTTAGTTTAAAGTTAGTTCGTTCTTAGATTTCAAACTAGTTAGTTCGTATTGTACAGTTAAACAGTCAAGACCGAAATCTATACTTGTATAAAAATAGTCTTGAATAAATTTATAAAGTGATATTTGAAAAAAAGACTTCTCTTTTACCTTGAAATGATTCTTCTTCCCTATTTGTCTTGAGAGTTGATAGCCCCAATGTGGATCTCTTCAACGAAAAGACAATCCAAGTGTGGGTTATTACACTAGCTGAATTAAGTGAATTAAGCTAAAAGGAGATTATGTTGAAGAATAAAACATATTTTTTGCCCTCCTTGGGACCTTGGGAGATATAATTGCTTTTTCTTTATTACTAAGTGTGATCTTCGTAACAGAATATTTTTTATATTTCATATTCAATCTCACTCTATTGATTGACTATTTTATATGAATATCATAAAAACTGTTTATATTTGTCTAGCTCTAATTTGCATAGACAGATATTTGATTTATCTGAGTAATAAAGATAAACTAAGTATCAACAAGGAAAACATAGTCTTATACAGAAATGAAAATCCTTGTTAAACACACTTATCACAGTCTTGAATAAATAACGTTAAATATTTAATTTTATATATACTTTTATTACTTATATTAAAAATACTGAATATGAATTGAATAGATGATAAATAAATACAAACAAAATTCTTTAACAAGTGACCCTAAACTAATACGACATATTGTATTTGATAGCCGAAATCAAGGCTGAAAACTGAGCTCATAACTGTTGCTAGTGGGTAAAAGGAGGCAGAGAATATTAAATGGATTCGATCTGATAAAATCTCACAGCGGGAATATAATGAACATCCCAAGCTGACACAGTCATAAGCTACTCGCTCGATGTGATTGCTTTTCCAGACTGAATTCAATCGAATGTTCCAATATAATTGGCTCGTATGCATTCCTTTATGCTTTCTCTCTCCATTTTTTGTGCGGTATGTCTTTGTCACAAACTGAAAGCGCACCACATACCAAATGAAAATGAATCGAACGTCGTCGACGAACGAAAGGATCCTTTGTGCGCGATTGTAGGACTCTAATGGCGCTCTAAATTGAAATTTTAATTACGCGATACACTTGCACTGGCTGGATTAGCAATTAAATTGAGAGTTTGCTCAAAGTTCAGGGTAAATTAGATGTGAAATTACACAAAAGTTTTAAACTCAATTTATTTTGCTTCATTAATGTTCCAAAACCAAATTTATGACTTACTAATTTCGCTCTTAACTTTGTTTTTGAGTTTTTTTATGATTTGAATGTTTTAATTAAAAATTCATTATTTAATTGAGTAATATTAAATTACGTTCATTTTTTAATTGAGAAATATACGAGTATATACTAATTACTTATATACACAATAAGTAAATTATGTCAAACTGTTTCACTTAAACTTTGAATAAGAATAAATATATAATGTAAAAATTAATATACATACTTTCAAAACTATGTATGGACAACTCTAGAGAATTTAATAATATTTATTTTAATATGGTTTGGCTTAAATATGAAAAGCCGTTTGTTAGCTACGTATACGTCGCTTAAGAGCCTTAGAGCCAGCCATGTCAGAAAATATTATCCAAAATTATGACTTTTTAACTGTCTTATTGTGCCCATATTATAAACCCCAATGTGAAATGAGCCCAGTTTTCTATAGATATCATTACTTTACATCAATTCGAAAATACTTTATACTATTTTGTCATTTTTCAAATTCAGGATTTTTAAATTTTCAATGTGAGCTGACTATAATCATCAATACAATGTTTAAAAAGTGCCCCATAGTGGAGCAAATGTGGGTGCTGTTATAACGCTCTGACCCATGGGAGTTTTCCGCTTTTTCGAAATTTCATAAATTTGATTCAAATTTGCAAATCTGCGGTTATATGAAGTTGCAATCTGTTTAGAGGTGTACTGTATGTAAATTTGAAGATCCAGCTTCTTTTGTTTCAGGAGATATCAATGATAAACAGGTGCGGCTATAACCTTAATTCACAGTGTATATAGTATGATATAAATTCAGCTAACAGCACCCTTTCAATTGAATGTAAAATAACATTATTTCTTAATCCAATTGCGAATACACTAATACCGAGCTTTGCAATTGAAAACGGGAATTAAATTTCGCCAATTAATATTAATAAATTTACACCTGTGTATTTTATGTAAATTTTAAAGCTCTTGAAACGAAATTGTAATTGAATTATAATTAAAACTAATTTTTAAAGGCGTTTTATTTAATTTCTTGACATAATTTATTCCAAGAATAAGAAAATAAATTCAAACTTTGTTAATTATTTCCTGATATTTAAACTTTGACTTCATAAGTTTACTCAACAAATATTTCGCTAATTAAAAAAAAAATATGGTATAATATGGTAATATAGTACAATGTATCCAATCCACCAAGTCAAATAACTTTTCTATATTAATTTAATTAAAACAGACAAATTTCCACCACGGATTTCGGTTAAAGTCAATTTAAATATAAAATGAAGCTAAATTAAACCCGAATTCAAAGAATCAACTATAACAAAATAACACAAACCATTACTTCCGTTATTCAAAGAGCACAGAACGCAATATTGTACCGAAAATTCAAATTAAACCCAAAGCATAACATACTTAGTTACAAGTTACTCTAATTTTTTAATCTAGTATAAAATTAAAAACAAATATTAATTTCCTGGAATTCTACAAAACAGGCTATAAGCTTTTATATCGTCTCACATTGCAACGTAAAATCTTTGAAAGATTAAAAAAAAAAACAGTCGTTAAGGATCATGTCTAGAGAAGATGGATTATCATTTCGTAATCTAATTCGACCATTTTGGCATTCGTCAAATCTATCTAAAATTTCAACATAGTCAAGTCGTATTATTCTTTTAGCCTATGCTAGGTAATTGACGTAGATCGTACCTTACAAATTTCCTTAAATTATATCCATCTCCTTTTCAGGCCTTTAAGCAGTATTTCTACGATTAGGATCACACTGACCAGTTGTAGTCCACCATTTAGTATCAGCAGACTCTTGGTTTATCAATAATTCCGAAAAGATGAAAAAAACTAACGCGGATACTTGTAGATGTCTCAATTCAAATACTTTACCAGGATACGAACTTTGCAGTGTCTTAAGATGCCTACTAAATCAGCTATGTGGAACACTTTTAATCTAGTCCAGCGTTATTTTTCTTCACTTTTTCCACTGTAAGTGATGTTTTCAAGGACTTGACTTAACAAAACCGACATTTTACCACGATGATACTAGTGGCATAAATTAGATAAATCAGATGATAAGAATCATTTAAACAGAATCCATACGATCTTTGAATTCGCTGAGTGATTTCCCTTCCAAAATTAGGAATCGAATCCACGAACGATATTGTTTTTTCTCCATTTATCAAACTGTTCCGGAAAGGCTCGCTTTCGACTCAACAAAACTACCATTCCAATTTAACTAAAATATAATCAGTAATAATCTAGAAGAATGTTCTGAACAGATAAATATTTCTTTACAATAACAGCGTCATCCGGTTCTTATTCCAAATATTTATTAACCCATGTATTTTATGATGATGACCGACGGACCTGGAGAGTGGATTGTGTTGGATTTGGAAATTCGCATTTTTAACGCAGGAGTGAATTCCTCATCTACTTTATCGAAGCTAAGCTATAATTTATTTTAATTAATAATTTATTTGATTATCATAATTAAGTATTTGTAATTTGCTTTGGCAAATGTCGCTAACTTCATTATAAACTGTGTTTGACCTATACTGCCCTCGTGTGCGGTGCCGAATGGCGGGTTGTTTGCACATACATCCTATTCACATCTCTTAAAACAAAAGTAGATAGTGAAAACTCCTACGTGAGGAGGAGGCGGTGGGCGGCACCCATCACAAGGAATCACTATGGTTCAACGGTCCGGTGATCATTCATATGTATTTATATATATGAGTGAGGGCCTATAACCCAATTATGGGTTGTTTGGTCCAATTTTACGTACATACCCTTGTATTTTAAATAATTATACTTAATTGGTGATGCTTAATTTTAAAAAACATAAAAAAGGAACATCTGCTACTGTTAATCATCCCTTAAAATTATTTTTATAATGTTCTTAAAGTTTTTCTAAAACGAAATGAAATAATTATAAAATAGTGTGGGCTTTTATCCTTCGATTTAATTAATTAATTGCTTTTCCAATAAACCCACGTAATATTGAATGATCCCATTTTATTTTTGGATAACGTTGGAAGAAAAATCACCGAAAACAACAAAAAAATTGTCATTCAATAGGAAATCCTATTAACAAGCTAAATTTATCTCTCCAATTCATAAACACTAAGTACATTCAATCAATGTGATCACCATGTTAATATCCTATTAAAAATACCAAGTTATTTTTAGAATATTGTCTTATTTGAAAGAATATTTTCCATATTAACGAATATTGGCAAATACATTTTAAGTAAAAATCACATAAGTAATAAAAGCTCATTTCAAATACACTAAATCAAAAGAATTAATTGAAATCACAGTCATTTCTCTAATTAACAAAGCTTGAAAGTTTGTTTAAAAAATCCTAGATAAGAGCTGTTGATAAATCAGAAGCACCCTTAGTTAGCGATAATTGTTTACCGATAAATTTAGTCAACGGCAGAAGAGTTTTCCACACTTATGGGGATCGTTTTCATTGAACTCTCACATCCTCGTCCTCCAATTAGAACCCATTATGCAGCCGTGTTCTATTTTCCAAAACCAGGTCCCTCCCTATTCACTCCGCGCTGCCCTGGAATCTAATTTCGGTGGAGCCATAAATTCAATTTTCGGGTAATTCATGTAGGTTGAAGTTTCGCAAACAAATTCGCTGCGTCGCCGTCGTCGTCGCCAATAGCAATAAAGCAACGGATAACAGGTGGTTCCTTCTGGTTTGATGGCCTCCTCCTCACCGCCACCACCGCTGTCGTTTTGTGAAAATGAGGAGGCCGGAGATCGTCCAAAGCCATTTTCATAACAATAACAGCACCATACCCATAATATTGCCAAGAAAATCCATATTTTCGTGTAATGCCACTTGCAATTAATATATGCCAATGTGGAAATATCCCTGCACGTTTACCCACAACACACACACACTGTGTGGCGCACTCTGTTCAAGTCGTAAATAACACTCCTGCCTCACTCTCTCCCCAGTTCAGACAGAGCCTCGTTCTGCCGTTTTGTCTGCCGGAAATTTTCAAATTTCTCCACCGTTTTCTATATGTGTGTTGGTGAATTTCGCACGGGGTCGAACGAAAAACCAGCCGTGATTGTGATGGATGGAGCCTTGTTTATGAATCCAATGCGGTACACCGTCGTCGGTCCTGGATTAAATTACTACAGAAACCCACATACACAAACTCTGCGCTATTCTCAGTGACGCTCGTCTATAGAGAGCTTATGAATAGATCAAGCATTCCCATTTCTAAATTACTGTCACTTTGATTTATCATTGAAGAGGTACTTGTTGTGGCTACATTGGGAATCCGGTTCATTAACATGCCATATAATACCGCACTTCACAAGCACCCTGTTTCGCTATTTTAGTATTCATATTGTTATCGCAATTTCATTTGTCAATGACAGGTTCGAAATTAAATTTCTCATATTGATGCGTACAATAATTTATCTATACTTATTTCAATATCCTGCCTATGAATAACAGGAAAATAAATATTTAGAAATTCATCATATTTCTTATTGGAATTCAGTCCTAACAGGACGTGAATAATTGTTTATTCACCTTTTTGTTTGTGATAGTTAATTAGCTTTAACAGAAATTTATATTTGAAAAAAGTACATAGTGTTACAAAAGTAATTGTAATTGTTCTTTTAATCATTTGAGCAAAATGAAAACGTTGCGCCATCCACTTAAAGTTCAAACTTTAAAACTTATTATCCAACGACAAATCTTTTAAATTAAATTATCATGTGCTATTTGCTGAAAAATATAATTAGGTTTCGTTCTTATAATGAGATATTTAACTATTAAATATCAAAGAAAAAGTCAATCAAAACAAAGATTATTATATCAAATAAATTTCCATATAATTTTTCCGATTTTGTTTTGGTTCCCAACTTTTTATTACTTAACATATTCTTGAATTATTTCAATGTGATAAAAACTGGGTAGATGTCGGAAAGCCTATGCAAATTTCCAGAAGGGTATTAAAGGCGAAACATTAAAAAAGGGATAGTAAAGGGTTCTCATTAGCATAAAGTAGCAGAAAATCGATATGGTATTCTTTGGAATTAATCCACCCATTATCTTTTCCTCCAAAAACACCTTTAATTACTAGGTAGCAAATAGATAAAGAAGAAACTAAAATAAAATAAGATTACATTCTGATTAACGCCTTGAAAAAATCTTTATGGCTAAAGAATTTCATTAGGTTTGTTGAACAAACCACATTATGTAGTTGTTTTTGTTGTTCTTAATTTATTTAAATAACACCGGTTATTTTAATTCCATTTTAACCTTTTAAGGGCATTGTTTATTTGTCCTCAACTAAATTAAAACTCATTTTCTTCTTCAACTTCAGCGACACAACACCATTACCGATCTGGGTCTAACCATTTGTATTTAAGTATTCAAATCAATCTTTCACAATTGATAATTCCATATCATGTCTACGAATCATTTGTTACGAAGTGATTAGAACCATGAACAAATGATTTTATATAAAGCCTACTTATTGACGGGTCCGTCTAAGTGGTCTAGTGGATAGCACCTTTGACTGCCTCCCCGGACGTCGTGGGATCATATCCCGGGCGGATAATTTTCAGCGCGAAAAAAGTTTTTCCATTTGTGTATATTAATTACATTGCGAAATAATATTCTTAGCGAATTATAAATAAGTAATATCGTAAAAAAATATAATTGACTGGAGCTGTTTACAACTGGTCTAGGTGCTATTAATTGACTACTAATACACTGAAAACAAATAGTCATGGAAAGTCTAACACCCGTTGGTTGAGATTGAGACTACCCCTAGTTTCATACCGGAATGTTGTGG
Source organism: Clogmia albipunctata (assembly GCA_001014945.1). NCBI lineage: Eukaryota > Metazoa > Arthropoda > Insecta > Diptera > Psychodidae > Clogmia > Clogmia albipunctata. The sequence goes on along the minus strand of JXOV01019410.1, from coordinate 8,838 downwards.
GAAATTTTATTATTATTATTTAATGACGGGTTTTGAATACGGAAACAAAACACATATACTACAAAGAAAACTATTCATTTTACAACTTTCATCTGTATCCATTCATTGGGTGGCAACAAATTACTAGTATTATAGAACGATCCGGTTTATCTCTTCGATTAAATGCACTCCATCCAAACTTTGAAAACCTGAGTCGAACAAATAGTATTGACGACACTATATCGATAGCAACAAGTTAGTTAGGGCCACATATTGCGTTAGGCAGGGAGATCTAGCCTGTCCTCCATACCTCCAGTGAAACGTTATCGTGCATCGTTACAATTATCTTATTTATAGATGAAAATATTGTTAAATTTTGAGTGTACCTCAAATAAATAGTGAAATTCAAATAATGTATTTAAGATTTTCAAAAAGAAATCTGATCCTATCTCACCTAACTTCTTTAAATTTGAAACGGTCGGTTAGTTATTAAAAACCTTATATGACGTATTCTCTTTGTTGCAATTCTTTAAGCCCTTATTTAAATTCCATTTAAATTCATGAAAAAAAATTCAATACACGAATTTTGCAAAATTATTAATCTATGCATCTGAATTTCCAATTTATTTGTATCCGCAATTATACAAATCATTTTCCTCTTTTGTTTATAAAAATCAATTTACAAACGTACGTTTTTCTTTACGAATAACAATCAAAACAGCTTCCATTTTAATTAAAAGCCAAAAATAATTGCCGCACAGTGTGGCAGTTTCTAAATTGTATCGGTGTCCGGGTGTGCGCTAAATAAAGCCTATTGAATTCATTATTTATCGGGAAATCCGTACTGAAAATCAATATGAATGAACGGCGAATATCAATTTCGGAGGCGCTGCTTCTGTTTCTACTGCTGCTACCCCTAGTTGAAAGCTCCACGGCTCGTTTGTGCTTTTATGTTTATCGATGGATGTATCTGTGTTTGGGGTTGTGTCGGTCGGTCAGACGTTTCGTTTCATTATACCTGAAAAATCGAATTGAATAGAAAATCGATCCGAGTGGCATAATTACAACGGGCGAACGGACGGACGGACGGACCAGGCCAAGTCGAACCAGAGCAGACCAGGGCATCGTTGTGTTGAAAAATCGACTGGCTAAATGCCCAGACTCGCTCGTCGATGGAATATCGATTCTCAATTAAGGGGGAGCCAGCCTTTGATTTACTATTTTCCTTGGGGAAGGTTACAATTTATGTTTTTTCACAACCCAATGAACACAGCGCCATGTCCTCTGGTAATTGTTTAATACAACAAGCGACTTAATTGCACATCCATTCGATAGCCCGCCAATTTAATAACAAGCCCTGGTCCATAGGTTATTCAACCTCCTTTTCAATCAAAAACGATTACGTTTCCTTTAATCTTCAATAACATGACCGTTAATTTTCAAATTCTGTACTATACATATGCGCTTATGACGGGTTTAATCAATATTTTTTAATTTGTTATTTTGCTATCACTGATTCGAAATTAGGACTTTGTACCAAAGTTCAGCTACTAAAAATAATAATTTTTATCTTAGTAGCTTAGAATGAAAATATATTTTGACATTTGTCATGCCTCTACCATAAAGTCGACTAGTGCTCACATGCTCTCCCACACAATTTCTGTGCATTCACCTAAAAAGGGTCCCACAAAGGGCCCCTGTGCCGCTCAAGTTGATCGCAGCCTATTTTAATCATTTTGTTCTAAATGTCAATATTTCCCATTAAACCCATACTATTACACAACCTGAACTTTTTACTAAAATTTTTATAAAACTTAAATTTAAAGAAGGGGCTTGCTCTGGTGAGGTCCAAACGATATTCAACCACATTTTCAATAAAAAAAACGATTACGTTTCCTTTAATCTCCAATAATATAAACGTTAATTTCGAAATTTGCTATCTAAATATAAACCTCGATTTTGTCAAAGATCACTTTAAGGTCTAGTTCAATAGTAATCAAACTTAGTTCATATATACACGATTATGTTATATTATTTAATACTTCTTTTTCGAAGACTCAACAACCATTACTGGTCTAGATCTAACCAATTGGTCTTACGTAATCAATGTTTTTTTTTAAATGCCCTAACTATTCATTTGCCAATCTGTGGTAATTAAAATAATATGTAATAGAGATTGGAGAGAGACATCAATAGCGAAGGATGGGATTAGAGCCGATAGTTTATTTTGTAACGAATTTGGATCGGATCTCGGGAGAAAAACGATCGGAACAGAAAATAGATGAATAAATCCTACTCTTTTTGCCACCGAAACAGAACACACACACTACAAAGAAGACCATCCCTTACACAACTTTGATCTGTATCCATTCATTGAACAGCAGCAAATTATAAATGTTATAGAAATATTCGGTTTGTCTTTTCGATTCTGTGCTCTCCATCCAAGCTATAAAAACCTGTCTGAATTCGAACAAATAGTGTTGACTACATATGTTAGGACGAAAATATTATTTTTTGTAAATGTATTTAAAACAAAAACAAATAGAATGTTGTTAGTGAAAACGAATAAAAAATACGAAAAATAAGAAATTAGAAATGCAATATAATACTTTATGAACTCAATTAAACTCTCTACCAGAATATAACGTAGTATTAATACAAATAAACAGAATAATGTTTGTCAAAATGTAGGGCATGTTTGTGTAATGTACAGTAATTTTGACAACGACACACATCGAAACATTATACATACGCGTAAGTTTACTTTCAGGTGTGGTTAGGTCAATAATCTTATAATTGTGGTAATTAATAAATTTTGTAGGTCGATTCTACAAATCAATAGGTAGATGATATTGTAATTTAGTTAAGTATTAGAAGAATATTTTAAATAGAAAATATATAGGTGTTTACCAAAATTGTCTTGTAATTTTGGTCATATTTTATTATATTGACCCACTTGAAAGTGCACACCTGGAGTGGGTCAATTTCAATCGTTCACCAAAATAATATCTTTCATTGTAATTTAGTTTTTGTTTATAATTTCATAAGTTATTTATGTTGTCTATTAATATAAATCAAATTAGATTATTTATCTAGTATTCTTAGACGATAATTAGTGATTTCCTATGATTACAGATTTTTATCAATAAATCCTGATTAGGATAATGCAGACCTGTGAAAATTGGTATATTTATAATAAAAGACTATATTAAGCTGAAAATTCGTCAAAAAACAGTAATTAATCATTTTAACTAGGATATATTAATTATAATTAATTATATATACGAAATAATTTGAAAACATTCCTTCTCGCAAATGATGTGATTAAAATAAGAGAACTTAATTAGAAAAGTCATTCAAACCCAGATTTTTCTCGAAAATATCCAATTTTATGAGCTATAATTTTCGTTTTAATCAACATTAAGCTTTTTATGATAATTTTAAGTAAATTTCAAATTGGTTACCCCTTCTAAACTTTAGGATTAGTTCTTAAACCATGATAACACCATGTGCCTAACTTAAATTCAGGAGTATAAGATACTCCTTACCTTATACTCCTTAATTTACACGAAGCTACCGTACAATTGTTGTTACTTCTATTACTGCAGAAGAGTAGTAACTACTGGCATGCTATTATATGAAATATGAAATTTATTTATAAATTAATAAAAATAAAACAAAAATCTCAAATTTTCACAATCAATGACTATTTAAAGGCAAGTTTTAAGTATATGCTGCACGAGATGCCGTAAAACTTCTAGACCCTATTGATTCCAATAGGTTTCGCATTTATAAAACCTATGTGAAGGTCCCAGTTTCTGAATATACGGGGGGTGTGATTTTATACCTTATAAAGAACTTAGGCTCCTAGAGCACACCATACTATAGATATTCTATTATACAACTCACTATTTACAGAAATACTAAGTTTAAAATGCCGTTTGTTTCAATTAGAAATATTGAATAATAAAAAAAATACGGTCTTTTTCAAATTGAACTCCAGGTGTGCACTTTCAAGTGGGAAGACCTAATAATATAAAGTTCAACCAAACAGAGACCTTTAAAATGTTTATAAATTGTTTATAAAGGGAAATAACATGATATAATAACATCTCGGTTTATTTTAAAGTAATTCATATGTAAAATTTCCAAATAGTTTATTAAAATTCGTATTATAATAAAAATATTTTCATTAAGCGTGATTTGTAGTGGAGACGACTGGTTAAAAATTTAGCTCCAGACAACCTAAGCTCACTTTAAAGTCTATTAATTTTTAGAAGCCATTATATATACGATAATTGAATTTTTGGATCAATATATCTGACAGTCATCTTTAGCTGTTATAGTTTCCTAAAATCAATTGAAATTTTTGCATTACAGAGATAATTTGCAGAATTTCCATTTTGCGTTCCACCATAGTACACTAAGATAAATTCTTTGAACTAAATTAAGTTTCAAGTATTTAACAATTATAACTTCCCTGAAGCTTTTCTCTCTATATAATGGATGAATAAGCTTAATTTCAACATTATAATGCTCAATATAAAATGCACACTAGTTGATATAATAATATAATACTTAAAATTCTCAACTTGATAGAGCTACAAAAATTAATGAATAATGGCACTCATAATTACTTGGAGGAACTTGGGTTTTTCTTTCAGTCTTTAATTAATTTCATGATTTTCATAATTAAACTTCTCTCTCCTTTTCGAAATATTGTCATTGTCTAAGTATTATTATCATAGTATTATAATTAATTATTCCAGAATAATTATCAAAAAATGCTAATATAAAAGGAAGTCTAATTGGTTCAAAGTCTAATTGGTTTGATAAATTCCTGCTCTCTTTTAATATATTTGTGATTAAAGTGTTGATTTTCTCTCCATAAAATAATTCCACTTTCAACATTCAAACATTCCCAATTCCCATATAGTGCCAAATTGATAAATTGCCATTTATCCTAAGCAAATATTTGTCGGATCGGTCAATTAATGACATATTAAAATGCCATTTGTATGGGAGTGCTTTGCAATTCAATTTAAGGAGTATAAAACTTTGCATTCCGACTAGGCAACATCATAAAAAGCACACGTGCCATTTGCAATCTTGTTGTGTAGTGGAGGTGAAGTGAGAAGGAGCTATCCAAGCCAACAAATTGGCCTGTATTTGGTTAAAAGTCGACAGCGGCGAAACAATACTAAATAGCACCTGATTCACCATCTCCACTCCCTTTGTGTGTTTGCTGTTGCTGCTGGTGAGCCAAGCCAAGCCACCGTTCGGGTCAACATATAAGCAAGCAGCGACTTTCCTCTACGTGTTCAAATATAAAGCGATTGTAATTAACCCATAAATTCTAATAATACCGCACGACTGGATATATATGCGCACACACAATTCATTTCTCTTTCTTCGACAAGAACAACAACGACGCCTCCTCCAATGCCTTTGTCCTTCGAGGACATGGATGAAATACACAAACAGTATGTAGACATTTTTACCTATTCTTCGCGTTCCACGTTATCCAATATTTAGCTTCCCATCCTGAGCCGTAAAATCCATTAAGTTCCGCTTAGGGCTGGTATTTTTCAGAGGGGGCCACACTGACAAAACTATTGCTCATTTTCTTTCCTGCTAAGCCACCCACATCATTATTTTTTCACAATATTGGCAATATATTTTCAACTATCCACGTTTTAGACCGAGTATTAATGACTTCTCACCACTTTTTTGACAATATTTTCACCTTTTCTCTTCACCTCTCCCGATATAATTCCACGTGTTATCACTAATCACTGAGCCAACACATTTTTCACGACATCCTTTTTGCACACTTTGCCCTCATTATAGCACTAACTTCACAACCTTTAAATAAGAGTGAGAGGGGGGTTTTAGGAGCGATTTTTTGGCAGAATGACAAACTTTAAAAATTCCACGTACCACACTTTTTGATTCTTTCTGCCTCACTTTTCACTCAAAGACATACACCACATTATAAATCGCCCTCTTCTGCTCCTTTTCCTCCTCTCCAGTCGAAATTGAATATTTCACTTGTGTGTCACTAAACACTAGCACGGCATCACAATTGGATTAGAAGTTTTCACACCATTCCAATTTCATCAGGTGAGATGCTGCACCATTGTCAGATTTCTCTATATAATCGAAAATCGACAAGGGATGAAGAAAAACAGAAATGATCAAAGATGTTTGAGACGTGAAGGGAAAAACAAAAAGACTCCTAATCATTTCCTAAAATCCGTTTTCGATTAACTTTTGCCATCAAGTCCAGAAGCTGTGGGACACCGGAGAAATCGTTATCAGTTTTTGTGGACATGTGTACACTCTGTGTGTTTGTGGAGGCACAGAGAGAACGGAAATCAAGGAATGTGGCGTGACCCAGCACGACACCCGCAAGGACATCGACGTCACCGCCAGAACTCATGTTATTCAATGAACTTTGCTACACTAAATTGGACGAAGACGACGACGGACTAGGAAAATTGTCTGGCCCGATTCTGACGATGACGCTGATGATGGAATAGGTGGACTTAAACCGAGTGAAATGAATTAAATACGTGAACAGAATCAATATGATACGTGTTTGAAAACTCTGTTTGAATTAAATGGCCAGACCAGTTGTAAAACTGACATAAAATTTTCTATTAGTCTGTGGTGGAATTTTAAAAGTATGCACACGAGAGAACACAACAAAAATTACATAATGTTTACTGCGATCGAAAATTCATGGACATATTATTTATTTACCGAAATTATTTATAACGGGCATTAAAAAGTGGATTGGAAAGCATAGCTCGGGTAGAGCCACCAGAGTCAGACAGCAAAGGCTAAGAGTGGCATGGAAAAGCCACAAAAAGAATATGTATAGTCCAATAATCTATATAAGAACAGAGTCCCGGGGAAATGAATGGGAATGAGATGTGAGATGGAATAAATTGGCTAAAAATTCGTTTCATTCCAGATAATCCTTGGCCGTATTTTGAATGCCTTTACAAATTCATTCGCAGTTTTACGCAGAAAACAATTTTCACTTCACCAGTATAAACTTGTTTCATTTTGTTTTAGTATTATTATTATTATCATCATCATGTATAATATTATTTTATATTTAATTTATATACAAATGTAGGTTTCCCCTCACAAAAACACACAACCACACACAGACACCTCAAAAAGAGAGAATTAAAATACACACAGAAAACTGCTGCTGTACAAACACGCACTGAGTAGTAACTGGAATTCGGAATATTTAGAACCTGACCAGGATATTTCAAAATTTCAGATTATATAGAACGAAAACTTTTTACATATTTCCTTTGTTACTCTTCAAATCCTATTCTCTGGCAGAGAAGCAATGATATCCACTGTAAGAAAAGGAAACTCGGACGTCAATAGCTTCTTGGCAAAAAGATAAGGGACGTTTTTTGGGGAGCGGTCAATGTATTTCCGATTATTTCTCAACGCACGACACTCGTTTTACCAATTGACTGTTACACACTTTTGTTCAAACACAGTAGTCATCGATTTTCAGTTTTCGTTTGCTCAGAAACTGGATGAGTGCTTAAGTATCCAATAAAATCCAGCAGGAGCCCCAATTCACAACAACAACAACAAAGGGTGGCTACTTGAAATACGCGACACGCTTCCACTTCGAGATTCTACCTCGAACTGTTTGAGAGACGGAGGAAAATGGGAAAATGGCTGTCATTTCACAATTTTCGAGGGTTGCCCGATGCAAAAGCTGCATTCGTTGTTGGTAAGTTTCAAGTTTCTCGTTCCATTTCTCACTGTTCCTCTCCATCTCTCAATCCTGATTCTCTCTCTTATTTCTCTCCTCTCTTCCGCTCAACGGTTTTCAACAGGACTTTTGTCGTAATTACATTGTGTTGGTGGGATTGGGGTTAGTTTTATGCTTGTAGCTTTTCTCCCAACTCGGGATGGATAGTCAAAAGACGAACAACCCATATCAAAGTTAATATTTTGCCGCCGCTGCCGCCGTTCAGCTCTCAACACAATCACTGACATTTCCACGAATCTTGTCTATTTCGGGGGCACGAATTTATTACTACTAAGCATGTGTTTGTATTAGATACAGACAAGAGGCGTGCATTTGAACCGAGAAAGGAGAAAAAGGAAAGAAATAAATTAAGAATGAATCCGTTTTGTTCCAAATAGTTATTTAGCTATAATCGGAGATCCGTTTGTTGAAAACAATCCACATTGATTTTTGATGCCGCTATATCCGTTTCAAAATGCGGCTTTCGGTTTTTTTCTGCTTCGGAATGTTAAAAATGGCGCACACATTGTTTCAATGCCTACTGAGCTTTTAGAGTTGTCATCCATACAAATTTCAATTGGAATATCCTTTTTCGATCGAATGTTATGTCCACGTAAACACCACTTTTAATGAAAGATAGTTTATTGAATAATTCTGTTTTAATAAAGTGTTAGTCTAGTGTTCAATAAAGCCTATTGACTGTGTTTTATACAAGACTATATCTATTTTAAAGCAAATTATAAAAAAATGACAACATTCTTTGAATTTCTTTACAATATATTTTTTATGCCTCTATTTATCAGTGAGTCTCCAAATTAGATTGAGATTGACATAATTATTATACATAGTTACATCAGAGATTAATGTAATACTTACAGTACAAATTTTTCATCAGAACCGTTACCCTTTCAGTTGCCGATTTTCTCGATCACATCGATCTGAAATTTTAATGGTTTCTGAAAAAGGGTTCAATCAACAGAATCAAAATTTCTGTGTATGTCGTGTAAATTAAACAGGCGCGCAGAGTTTGTTGTTGATTTACAGTTACTCATGAAAGTATTCGA
>JXOV01019409.1:0-13661 GCA_001014945.1 Clogmia albipunctata | reverse complement strand
AAAAATATATAACTGTAAATAATAATAATAAATTAAAGTCAATACGAAAGGGTAATCTATCGAAAATGATTTACTTTTAGGTTATTTTTCTGATTAAGTTGTGTTTGTTCTAATCGGTGAACAAAGGAATATGAAAATTAGCCGTGTACACTTTTCCAATACTATTAATAAACATTAAAATATTTCAGTTGCATGACACGACGAAAAAAATTGCTTACTAATAATGATAAAGAAATATTAAATCCTTGATTCGTCCTTTTTTCTTGGTTTATCGATCTTATTGGTTTATCAATCTTCTAAATATCATATGTGCAAAAGCCGACTTGAAACCACAGTCAATAGTAGGGTTCACGATGACTAGATCGCAGAATTTGGTCAGAGTGGACAATTTCGTGCGGGCTCTATTAATAGCCGAGGAACAATAGAAAAGCTATCAACTTAACTGTTTTAAGTTGGCACATAGATGTAGAAGATGTGTGTAGGAAAAGGTTCCAGTGACCCGTGTAATGTCCCCAGCACGTGGGAGGAAATGTTGATTTAATTGGTAAAAGTCCAAGTTACTATCGCAACCAGGGTGTAATTTGCATATTCTACGGACCACTCCTTATGAAATTAATATTAAAAAATATGTTTCATATTTGTGTTAAGCAATATAGTCACTTGATTTTAAAAGTAAGTTTTCTTTTATTATTTCACTGTGCAACAAGAAGTAACCATAAAATAAATCTTGGCCATCATCAATTTAACAATTACTATTAATAAATACTTTTTGGGCAAATCTCCAAATACATTACAAATAAGAATGCCAATAGATTTTATGCTTATGGTAACGATGATTATTACAGTTTTGGCGCTTATGTTTCTAGGGGACCCTTTCTCCATTCATTAGCGATGCGTGCGTGCCTTTCATCCAAAATATTCAACTAATAACCACTTTCCTGCTCCACATTGTCTCCCCATGATTCCCATGAAATCTTAAAACAATAACATATTTAAATCCAGATCGATTCTTTGCTTAAATACATGCAGCTAAAATATTTCTGCCTCTGTGGTCTAGCGGTTAGCACCATAAACTGCCTCCTCAAGGGCGTAGAATTAAATTCCCGGCGGATATTTCTCTAGCGCGAAAAAGTTACCATTTGTGTTTATCAATAACAATGCGAAATAATATTCCTAGCCAATTATAATTAAATAAAACCGCAAAAAAATAAATAAAATGGGCGGATTGACTAAATCCGTTGACAACTGGTCTAGGTGCTATTAATTGACTAAACATGCACTGAAAACAACAGTCACGTAAAGTCTTCCACCCGGTGGTTGATGTTAACACTAGCCCTAGTTCCACAATGGAATGTCGTGGGAAAAATTATTATTATTATTATTAAAACATTTCATATTCAAATTTCTGTTCTAATAAATTGTATCGTAGGATGTTTACAGATATATTTTGAACAAACGAAGTTAGAATAATAATTAAGATAATTAGAAATTGTTCTCTCACTGACACACGCTCCCAAAATTACACCAAATATGTTTAATGCAAACTCATAGACCAATGTCCATATAAATTATTCACCTGTCCACCAAACAAAAACAATGCCCGTCATAATATCAGATTTTATCATGTGAAGATATTTGTAATTCACATGGGTTTTTCAACCGCACATACTTTCAATGTTACGCGAATTCATTATCCTCTTATTCTTAAACTTGGTGCACAATTTAAGTGTAAATATTCATGTTTCACAGGAATAACAGAAACCCAATTTGATTGTCCCCCCAAAACAGCAACAAGACTCAATTTTAGGCCCTGGGACGTTTGTAGTGAAAGCGATAGCTTACTGTAGTTTTAAGTTAAATCGTATGCGTGAATGAGTGGAATAAATGAGAATTATTAATAAAGAAAATTCTGTTTAACATTAACACTCTCTTTGACTGGTCACAAGACCAATTGCATTGACTATATATAGAATATAATTACTGGTGACTCATCCGGGCTGATCTCCGCAAATATTGTATAAAGGAAGAACAATTCAAACGTTTAACCCTTTTAACAATTCACGTTTGTTGATTAAAATCAAATTTTCCCGAGTAATTCAATAATTCGACATCTTGATAGTATTTATTTAGAAAAAAGAATGGGTATTCAGTTAAAACCAAAAACAAATTGACATTTAAAAATGGGAATATATCTGTCCAGAAAACAAAATTATTTGAATACAATTTTAATTTAAAAATGGTCGTCAATGTGTTAAAAATTCTGCTTATGACTCAGAGAGCCATACATTTTAACGATATGAAAAATCAATATTAGTCAAAAAACACACAATCACAAGAAACTTTTTAGGAGAGGAGGAGAGAGAAAAGGGGCTGTGCTAAGGAGAAGAGATTCCTTCTCCGGTTGCTTTAGGGGGATAATTAAAACGGAATTAATTACGCTTATCGACCGTGTTTTATACAAAATTTTATGCATTTTTAAATAAATTAACATAAAAATCAAAAAAATCATTTGTTCTCCTAAAAATTAAATTGAAATTTTATGGCTCGCTCACATTTTTTTTCATTTCCGTTTCCTAATTCTAATAAGCTGGCTCCATTTGAAGTTGGTCCGAGTTCCTTCGTTTTTTCGTTCGCTAAAACCCAAAACAGGTTTTTGCGAATAATGGCATTTCCGATATGATAAATATATCAAACTGCATGTCTTTGGAAAGAGGAAATTATTCTGAACTGAATGGCATTTTTAAAATTCTTTTAAAGTTATTATTAACGCTGATATTTAGGTTTAAACCTTAATTTTCCATTCTCCTCTATTATTTTTTCTTGTTTATTTAGCCCACGAAGTATTTATTTGGGTTTTATGACCGCTTCGTGGGCTAAATAAACAAGAAAAAATAATAAAAAAAATTATGGTTTGAATTAAGGTGAGGACAATATTGGAGGAATGGTAATTTAACTTTAATGGGGAAGACCTTTTTTGAATTTAAGTTATTAAAATATCCTTAAATTTGTGAAACTGTTTGTCATGCAAAACCATTGCGAACAAATGGAGTTTATGAACCAAAGAGGCATGTTCATAATTTTAACGAGAATTCGACAAAACCTAATCACGCGATTGAATCGGCAAAAAGGAAGCAAAAGTCAATCGGTTCTCATCAATTTAACCTTTCATAGTGGTAATAATTGAGAAAGAAATGGGGAACTTTTATGAGTTCGATTTCATATGAAAATATTTGATTATTGTACGCATTGATATTCAAAGAAAAAATAAGATAATTAAATGCTTAATTTATGCAATGTGTTCGTGATACCGATTCTATGTTGTAATTATTATATTTGAACAAGACCATAACATTTTATTATCGAAAAATATTGGAAAAATATTAACAGACAATATATTGCCGAAAATTTTTGAGAGATCCGCCCAGACGGCAGCTTTTAAGTTTGATATACAAACGTTTGTCCCGCAAAATTAACGTCAAAGACCTCCATTCATCCATTCATTGCTAGCACGATTTACCAAATTTGCCTTAACATCTACTTCGTAGGTTAAGATAGATTGCAAGTATCTACTCCTTGACTCTTTAAATCTGTCCATAATCCTATGTACTAACTCTTGATGAAATACATATATCTAGTTTTGGTGTGGCTTATTCCAAGACCATTTCATTCCAGTACAGATCTCCACTCGTTAAAGATGTATAGTAAATCCAGTACGCTCTAGAAACCAGCACCCAATCATCCGCATACAGATTATTCCACGGAGTGTCTTTTTGCAAGCCTGCAGTTAGACAGTCAATAACCAAGTTGAACAGAAGGAGACTGAGGGCAGATCCCTATTGTACTCCCATTTTTATTTCGAAATCATCATTCATTCCAAACGGTCCCAACTTTTTTAAATTGACGTAATATTTTGGGACACCATGTGATTTGGCACTTTCTGACCTTACAATAAAACCATGGAATTATTTTCTTCCAATCTTCAACCCTTTCAATTTACAACTAATATGGGTATTAGGGAATAGGGATATTTAGTAATAATGTATGTAATTGTGTGAGGGAGGAACTTTGTTGTGTGGAAAATTTGAAAGGGTTAAATTTAAAAATTCAATGGGTCGAATCTTGTTTGCGAGCCATGTTTGTTCCATTTGACGTCTTTATGTTTTGTCTCATCTTCTTTTTCTGTTCTTCTTATTTTATTAAAATTGTGGTAAAATACTTGGGGTGTATGGGAAATCATTAATTATACTGACAAAAGGGAGTGTGCTTTCTCTGATAAAAAGATGAAACGAAGAAAAACAAGAAGAGTTTTCAGATTCAAATTTATTTTCGGGGGATGAAGATTTGCCGTTTCGTCTCCTTAGTATAAACATGATAAAAGGGTTTATACCGCTTTTAATTTAACTGTTATATACAGGCGTGAATGTGTGTAAAATTTACAGTCATAAAATGGTATAATTAAGAAGTTTCGCCAAAGACGGGACCCTTTCTCTTTTCCCCCACAGCGATTTGCGATAGGAATATTAAGAATAGCATTCATTAAAATTAAATGTATCCAGTCGAGTATACAGTATCTGGATGAGAAATGTGGAGATGGGCAACAGTCAAATGATAGGGCAGAAGAATTCATTACAAACATAAAATGTGAATAATTAATGGCATGCAGATTCAGATTAAGAGGATTATGTGTGCGTATATAATTATACGACAATAAGTGATATTCATATATTTACATACAATTTCGAAATTTCATATTTGTATACCTGTTTTAATCTTGAATACAGTTTATGTACAAATAATTCAAACTTAATATGTAGTTTATAAAAGTGAAATGGGAATTATCTTGTTTAAAGAATGTCGGTATTTTTAAACTAGTTCATTCTAGGAAAAATCATGACCAATTGTGAATGTCGACTTCTATGGTCCGGTTGTACAATACAATTATCATCTTGGATTAATTTATGGCGTCGACAATAAATTACTTCGTCGAACTGTGTTGAAATTTGCGTAAAAGATTATCCATATGTAATAAGAGTGTTTTATTAATACATGATCTATTATCTGTTACACTTTTGTAATGGAATATATCATGTTTTCATAACATGAACTATACGTATATGTAAGTTTTAACATAGCCTGTAAGGGCATGTAATAAGCGTAAGAACTCTGACCGATCATCGTTTCACGATCAGGTGAAGAGGTAAAAAATTATATTGTTTGTCGTCCCGAACAAATCGATATGGGAATATTTTCAATTATTTATTGGTTCTTTGGCATTTTGTGGTTCGATTGAATGTTCCCGCTCTAAGTTCCACATATCTGATGGAAGTGTTTTTTTAAAAACTATCCCAGTTACTTGACAATGTTCACTCGGAATTTACGACAATGATTTAAACAAATTTGCAATTGTGCTGTGTAAAAATAAAATTAGAGATTTGCTAACGGAAATAATTATTTTGCGTCTTAACTGTTCTGAATCGAATGAGGAAATATATTCGTATTTATTAAATTTTGAAAAAACCCCCTACATATATTTTTGCATATGGCAACACTATGTGTTGCCTAAACCAAAAATATATGTAGTGACCCTCGTATTTCATTTTACACTTTTCTGAGATCATTGTAGAATGAATGGAATTTATAACTATATTCTTCCCAGGAAATTGGACAAAAGAAGTTGTTTTAAAACTTTTTAAAGAACTATCCTTTGAAATTAAAATACACCTATTGGTACTCGAAGATTTATTTCATAATTTTACATAAGTATATTTCGACAAAAGTGCTGCAATAACCGATTTCACATGTGTAGCGAACGCTATTTTGAAAAAAAATACCAAATAATAGATAAATAAAAACCAATCGCAGCCTTTTTTTTATATTGTGCACACAATGTGTACAAGTAAGATAGTGGGTTTATGAGAGTGAGATGAGAATACTCACAACGAAATGGTTTTGACAACAATATTTATTTTTATTAAATTGGTGACCATTTTTCGTGAAATTTTGAATTATTTCACCACTCCGTGCAGAAAAGTAAATCGTTACAAAACCAATTTGTTAGTTGTTATAGTTGTACGTTTTATAATACTTATCGACCATGTTTTAAACAAAATTTTAGGCTTTATACTAAAAAACACATGGGCTTTATTTAAACTACTCACTACGCTTGTGATTTTAAAAAACAACAGTTTTTGGAAATGCTTTTATCTTATCGACCTATTTATATAAATAACTACTTCAGTAATACTGTGTTACCAGAGTTATGTATTAAAATTTATTTCTGGTCACAAAACGAGCAATTTACCATCGTTCTATCGATTTGCTCACTATGAAGATGATTTGTTTATGTAATCTTCCATCTTAATTAATTTGCAGTGAAATTGAATTGTTAGTTTCCATGACAGCTTTTTATTTTATGCTATTCCACATTAATAACAAATTGCGTCATTTGCCTCGTGGACTTTGTATTCTTTTTGACCAATGAGTTTTATTACAGGCCTTCAAAATTAATTAATCAAAATGGATACAGAAATTTTATTAAAATTTTACTTTTGTCGTTTTTTATTCAAAATGAGAAATTTGTATTCTAATATTAATTTAAGGAATTTAATTTGAAATATTTTAATTTGAAATAAAATTTAATTTTTTCATCATTGCAAGACAAATTCTCAAGCATTTGTAAAATAAATTGTACATCATCAACTCTTTTGAAGTTCCAGATATAATTTGTCCAAAAAACTATTACATATTACATAGCAAACTATAAGTAAGACATCGGCTTCTCACCAAAACCGGGATTTTGTTGTTACGGATAAAATCAATTACCATGCATAACGATTTGTGGTCGATTTCATTCCGAATTGGAATTTCCGGCTCTGATTACTGGCCCACAGACGATATATGTATAATATATATAGCTGAACAGGAACAAAAGATCATCATATGTGGTTCTGTACCATATCTGGAATTAATCAAATTAATTGGAAATCAATCTCTGAAGAAATCTCTGGCTTTCTATCAATGAAAATTAACTCGGTTCGCATTTTAAATATTTTATTTTAGTTGTTTTACATTCATAAATTTGGATATCATTTTTAAATTCATTTATATTTATCTAAATTAATATATTTATTTATTTACGACATTAATTAATTTTAAAGCTTTTAATTCAATAGCATATTTATTTATTCCTTTTAAAATTTCGCTTTTCTATTGAAGAGTTTTAGTAATTATTTGTTTGCTTGGCATTTTACATAAGCTGAATTCTCATTATGAAAAAAGATAAACCTTTGCATTACCACACATCACGAAAACGTGATTCTACAGGTTAAGCCACGGTTCAGTGATGAGACGATCATGGATTGGTATGTAGCCCGGATAATGGACAATCGATTCGCATTGATCTCTTTCTATTCGTTTATTTTATAACAAACATTTTAAAACTTTGAAGAATTCGATCGTGAAGTGTTCAACCAGAGAATGGACACGTAGCATACGTGGAACGATCAAATTAAATTTACCAATGATCGATTTCAATGGAAATTGATCCATAGAAACTCGTGTTTTGGTTCAATAAATACGGGTACATCAAACAGATTTTGGCGGTCGAGTGCTTTCATAAGCACATATGACCAAAAGTTTTGTAAGTACATGGAAAAAAAGATCTGCAATCTGCATATTAAAATTGGAAATTTAGTTTCATTTTCTTATGGTATGAATAAACATAAATCCACACAATTTTTTGGTAATTGAACAAAAAAACCTCTGCTATATACTAAAACTACACGTTAATACGAGATCATCAGCTTAAAACACTCGACAATTCGAAGTTGCAGATTTGTTGGTGCAGCATTTCAGCTTAAAAATGTTACTAAATAGCAATAAAGAAACCACTCTATAATTCGAACCCTCGAGTTCGAAGCAATTTAGGGGTCCCTTAGAAGTTTGAATTATCGACTGCACTTAATATAAGTGTTTGCTAATCAATAATTGCGCCAAATTAATAAAATTTTATTAAATGTAATATTATAACAAAGTAACAATAAATAGTACATAGCAAAGTGATTAAAACCAAAATTTCCTAATAAATCTCTAATTATCCTAATGTCGAATATAGATTTACCTTTAACTGCAATTCTCAATAAGTTGTGAATTGTATAACTAATTTGGAGAACCTATGAAGTAAATAATGAATGCCCTAAATTTAATTGATACAATACTTTATTTTTCTATCGATATGATTGATAATGCCAAAACACAAAATTGCTGCCAATACGCTGTTGACACTGATTTCGGCAGTGCAAAATAAATGGAGAAATGGGTAACCGAGCATCACAGAGGGAGAGGAAAGAAAGTCCCCACTTGCTTTCTCGTCGTTACTTTTTTCTCTATCTCGTCGTCACATAACCCCAACACTCCATATACTCTATGTGCTTGGCTCATGTGGAAGGCGTGGTTTTCACGGTTCGTCATAGAGAGTGCTTTCGCTCACAATTTATATTTATTTATTTTAATATTTTTGAGTTTGAACTTTCTTTGTTTCCCATCCATATCAATTAAATACTGCCCTATACGAGCATTCGGTGGGAGAGAGTAGAGGAGAACTTTTTGTCGAGGTCCAATTGCGCACACGTATTTTTGCGAGTAGATGGGATTGTGTTTGTGGGTGAACTGTGTGTATCGAAGATACAATGTGTGGAGCTTTAGATCATCATCAAGGCATGTATTCCGTTTACGTTTCGTATGTTCATTTACTTTTATATACAACATCCCTTTCTTCTCATTTCACATTATTGTTTGAATATTTCCATTTTATTTTTGCGATTTTCCGAAAACACACATACCCTTACACATGCCCACTCACATTTTGCAAATACTTTCGCCGTTATCATTTGGTCCCCTGTTTTATGGCACGTTCGTTTCTCGTGGGGTGTACATAAGCCACCCTCGTTTGGCGTAGGAAGAGGTTTTGACAAGGAGAAATTAAGACGATGTGGAAAACTTCGCAAGCCGTCGATTATTTATCCGTAGCAAAGAAAGTAAATAACGGATTATAACCGAGGCGAAGTATTTATACATAAGTTTAATTCGATTTTTTGTTTCTCTTAGGATATCTTTTGGTTTAAGTCTTTTTCGTATTGAAACACATTTAAAATAGATTCTTCAAAAGGAAAAAGTTGGTATTTTTATATTTTATACAATAAATAAATAAATATTATCCTTTTGTCAATATTATATGTTCTTTTCTTTTCAAATTATTCTTTGTATTTCACATGTCTCTATAGACTACACGAGTATGACATATCACCACATAAATAGGAGCTATGGGATTGGTGAAAATGGTTTTGGATGTTTTATGTATTATATGAGTATGTGGGTGGTATGTTAAAGTACATAGAAACAAACATATATCTTTTCAACATACTCACACGATGTTGGAACCAATAGCAAACGTTTTCAATTTTTCAGAGCCTTAGAAGTACGCTATGACGAATGAAAATAAGTATGTAAATATTACTTTTTGTATAAACAGCTTTTCGCCCCCACATTGGTGTCAAAAATGTTGAATATAACTTATAATATCTTCTACGCAGTTTCCCATAAAGTTCCATATAGTTATAGGTATAGGTTGTTGCACTTAGAGAATCATTGTTAATAATTGGAGGATCAAGAGTCAATACTTTTTAGAATAAAACCATATGAAACTAATTAAAATTTTAGGAAATAAATTTCATATTTGTCATTGTTATCAAATACTTAAACTGAATTATAAATGAACTCCTGACCTCAAATTTATAGTCTTTGATTAGAGAGAGGNTATTGGAGAAGAATTAAATCAATACTTTCTAGAATAAAAACAGATAATGAAACTAATTAAAATTTTAGGAAATAAATTTCATATTTGTCATTGTTATCAAATACTTAAACTGAATTATAAATGAACTCCTGACCTCAAATTTATAGTCTTTGATTAGAGAGAGGAAATCAATTAATTTAAATCCAGCAGCAACTATTTTGGAAGATAATAACTTTATCTACAATATTGATCTCGATGACCTGTCTAAAGAACATTTTGGAAAACTGGACCAGTCTTTAGACCCATCCCCTCCAGAACGACCAGTGTAACCAGCTATACGAACTCCATTAGACCACACACCTTTGCTCTTCTAGATTCAAAAATTGTTAGTTATACTTCGTGACGAATTGCTCGTCGTAACTTTTTGCAATAAAACAAATTTATCAGTGTTTTGGAACCAGGTGTTTCATTTATTGGTTCTGAATCTCGCAATTAAATTGACACTCGGCCCCCACTACTTGATTATACATATATAAAAATTTCTTTTAAGTTTTTATTTGAAATCCTTCAATATATTTTTCTGCGCAGTGATTGTCCTTACCGTTACTGCGCAATTTTATGAAATAAATTCTTATCGACAATATGTTGACAAGAAATTAGTTGGTTTTGCAAGTGATTTATCGAATTAAGTCCTCTATGAATTCTTTAAAAGTTAAACTATTTTATTAATTTTTTTTATAATGTGACCCGAGCTTAACAGTCATAGTCATATAATTATTTTAATTCCAAAACATAATATGGGTTTACATTTTTGAAAAGTGAATAAGAATGAATGAAAAGAGTAGATAAATAGATTATTTGTAAAGCCAAAGCATCGAACCATGATGGCAAATGAACCCAAGCATCTGAGGAGACATCTGAATACGCAACCACTTAACAACAGAAGCAGTTACACCATTGGAATAGGGACTTTTTAAACTTTTTCTTCGCCAAGAATTAAAATTTTCTGCATTATTCAAAAAAAAACTTACCATTCGGAAACATATGTCATCTCTCCAATAAACGGTTCAATTTTTTATCAAATTCATTTAAGGAGTTAGCAATTGCGCTTTGCAAATAAGCGGAGTATAATACATGTTTCTCGGACTGTTTTGTAGTTAATTTCTTTCGTCGGCGATTATTTGAAACTCGAAGCATATGGGATACAGTTCCGAGTAATATGTTTACTAAAGCAACCATTTAGCGTGCTTTATTATCTTTTTTTATTGTGATCTTAAAGGCTATTATTATAGGATCGTGCGATGAATTGTTTGGTCACGATCAGCTCGTGCCCTCGTCTCTTTGACCGTTACACATTACAATAAGAGAAAGAGAAGATCATCGTGGAACAGTTTATTGGTCTAATTTAGAGAATTATACAAATGTTGTTCAGAAATTATTTCTTACAAATTAATCTTAACCGCAACTGACCACTAAGTGATAGGAGAAGAAAAGAGTTAAAAGTGTAAAGAAGTCTTACTATAAAAGTACGAAAATTAATATGGTTTTACTGTAAAAGAAATGATTTCAAATACGAGTATGGTTTTGAACTACATACTTAATTGCAACAACTTGTCTGAATTTATTGTCCTTCTTCGAAATTTTGCTAGCCTAACATTTGAAAAAGAATTTTTTTGAGTTTTTAGTTTAGATTAGAATTACATTTAAAATTTAAAATGAAAATATTGAACTAAAGACATATGATGGAAAATGATCTGCTCTTCACGAGGTTATTCGTGTTATGCAAGCATGATCTCTTTTGAAATTATTGCACATTCAACCTCTCAGTGAATCGCGGCGGCAAAGTTCTCATATCAATTACATTTTTCTATTTTTTTCTCTTTCCTTTTCTCCAGAGAATTCATCAAGTTACAACTTATTCATACTAGGGATATGATCAAATCAAAGAAACGAAGTATAAGACGTTTAGGAAACAAACACTATGTTTCTAAGTGTTCTTTCCAGGCGGTCACAATGAAATTAATGAATTTTTTAAAGTTCTGTGATAATGGTTATTAATTAACTTTGTATCAATCAGTAGATGTCGGTAAGTGTGTTAGTTGTAATAGTTCATAAAACTGATATTAATCAATATCGAAATGACTCCCTTTAGGGGCAAAATCAGATGTTGGTTTAAATTTTTTTCTCTTCAAATTTTCTTTTCATCTAAAGCATGAACAAGCCTTTTAGCGATTTAACAAATCAATAACAAAAAAAATCTTGAGCATTATACAGTATCGAATTGAACCGAGGGCTCAACACTAATTTGTAGAAGATATAATCATGAGCTCAATAAGTAATTGATTTTGATTATCAAGAATATTGCCAATTATCAAACGAATTGGAATTTATGCCCAATTAATCGGTTTAAGCAAAATATATGCTAATACAGAAAAGAATTTCGAAATTTATTTATTTATCGTATGAGTGTTCTTATGTTACATTAAGTACAGCGTACAAAATATTATTGATTCATATTTTGGAGCCACGCTCGGGCATTCGTATGCAAGTCAACGATCTTAATCAATTCACATTGATACCTCCTACTATCCGTGCATTCTGTCAAGATGTGTGAGATTGTTTGTCTGACCTCTCCACATTCACAGCTCGGGTCGTCTTTAAAGCCCCACAGATGCATCATGTAATTGCATTTTCAATGCCCAGTTCTTAGTCGATTCAAATTGCACAATTCTGATTTGTACCATAGGTCCTCCCAAGCAACTAGAGTAGCCAGCCTTTTCGTNATTTCAATCAATTCTCCTTGGTACCTCATATGAATTTGTTTGTCTGGCCTCTCCACATTCACAGCTCGGGTCGTCTTTAAATCCCCACAGATGCATCATGTAATTGCATCTTCCATGTCCAGTTCTTAGTCTCGTCACAAAATTTGGGATCGTGTGTTTAAATCCCTGTGAATGAAGTGATTTTTTATTTTAAAATTTATTTGCCATTATCTACTAATAATAACAATTTGTGATTAATATTTGTTTACATTTACAAATAATATCTCCGGCTTCAACACCATTTGTTCGAATGCAGATGGGTTTTCAAAGCTTGGATGGNCAATTTGTGATTAATATTTGTTTACATTTACAAATAATATCTCCGGCTTCAACACCATTTGTTCGAATGCAGATGGGTTTTCAAAGCTTGGATGGAATATTCAATTGTTAATTGTGAAAGATTGGCAAACGAATAAATAGAGCATTTGAAAAAATTGATTGCGTAAACCAATTGGTTAGAGCTAGACCTTCGCAGAGATGAAAGCATCTAAGGGCACTTTGCCCATTATTTAATTGGATTATGGTATGAATCTTTTGGTCACTACTAACTTGTGCCCTTATCTCTTTGATCATTACACATTTTAACAAAATAAATAGAACTAAATAAATTATTCTTAATAATTAAGAAATAAAAACACGATTTTTAACGATGTTTTAAGTTTTATTTTAGTATGGTTGTTTTAAGCCACGAGAGCGGCGAGTGCCATAAAGAAGGACCGAGTGTTTGATCCTGTAATGCCCAGATTTTTTATTAAATTGAGAAAGTTAATGTAGATTGAGATAATTTTCAGAAGCACGAATCCGAAGAAAAAAATTAAAAAATGCAATAAAAAAAAATTGTAGATTTTACAGCTCCTCAAAATTAGAGTGCCTTTAGGCATTCCCAGGTCTGACGACCATCTCATATCACCAACCAGACGTCTCCACCANCCAAAGAATTTACACTCAACATAATTGAATTAGTTTTTTTGCAAAATGTTTTATATGAAAATACAAAGTATAAAATCAAACACATTATTTATTTATTTTATTTATTTTTTATTGTT
>JXOV01019392.1:0-12297 GCA_001014945.1 Clogmia albipunctata | reverse complement strand
CGGACCGTTCAAATGGAGCCAAGCCATAATTAAATTTAAAAAGTACTGTATTTGAAGGTTTTTTTTATTTCGTTTTAGAGAATTGCTCCCATTTTATATTGTTTGTTGTTTTTGTTAAAATATATAAATAGAAACAAGGTGTGACTGCGAAGATTTTATGAATATATTTATTGTAATAATAATTTCCAATACCTTAAATTAAAAATAATAATCTCAATTTATTTGATTTACTTGTGATCTTATTTTAAAAATATAATTATTTCTTATTTTAAACGAAATGATATTCAAATGAAAAAATAATAAATCTTGAAATAGATTAATTCAGGGCAATATTTTCCACTCATCGACTTCATTTACTTTTAAAAGTTTATGGTCTCTTTGTTAATTTTATAGTAATTTGTATTTTACGAGCCATCGTAGTTTTAAGTTTGATTGATTTTTATACCGTATTGCACTAATATATTTATAGATTCTGCATATGCACATAGCTAATGTGGAGAAGTTGCCTCTAAGCACGACCGGATCTCCATTATTGATTCGCTGCAAGACCTTCCTCTCAGTTACATTTGTCATAGCCAAAGAGAGGGAATGCCACGACATTTTCCAGACCCTTCTCAAGCTCTGTCAGCCAGGTGAGAGATAACTTGTAGCTCAAAGTCCCTTTTCCAATTAAAACCCATTAATTTATTGCAGTGCACATTCAGGATCTGTACTGTTTCCAATATACGGCCAGTGACGAGGATTTGACCAAAGAGGCGGGCTGGGAGTTTTTCAAATTGGAAAACGAGTTCAAGCGAATGAAAGTACCGAATGATTATTGGAACCTGTGCAAACTCAACCAGAAATACGAGGTAATGTAATGTAGATAATATACCTGGACTGTCTCATAAATAATTAGCGTATGAGTTGTTATGGCGCTAACATGGCAATTGGAATTGTTTTTCATTTAGAACATTTTCCTAATCAGTAATTGAGAATATTTCAACCAAATTAAATAGTACTTATTTTTAATTCGCTTTTAAAAGCAAACATTTCGATACATTTTTCAGAAATGGAATAGGAACAATATCTTGTTGTTGGAATTGAAATCAAGGAGAAAAATCAAAGAGCTTCCGTAGACTTTTTACAGAGACTCTTGTTATTCGATGTAGACTATTAAAATTTCTCTAACATTATTTATCGTGGTTCCACGTCAATATTAGTTTAATTTTGTCCAAGTACCTCGAAAACGACTCCCACGCATGATAAAGCGGAAATACGTAGAACTTGTTATTAACAGAACCCAGATTCAAATGAAATCATTGACATCATAAGTTTGTTGGTACCCACCAAAGTGCAGGAGGAATAAATCAGTGGATTGTACTGGTTAAATGAGTTTCACAAATACCATCAATCACCTGTAAATGAGANAAGCGGAAATACGTAGAACTTGTTATTAACAGAACCCAGATTCAAATGAAATCATTGACATCATAAGTTTGTTGGTACCCACCAAAGTGCAGGAGGAATAAATCAGTGGATTGTACTGGTTAAATGAGTTTCACAAATACCATCAATCACCTGTAAATGAGATATTTTGCATACCTTCAGAAAATTAATTTTTTAAACTGTTTGAAAATGTCAAGCAGCGCTCTGGATAAAGTAAATTGAGCAAAAAGGAGACAATTTAATTTTACAAATATATATTAGGCTAATTTTTTGTGAGACAGTCCACCTACTTCTGACCATTTATCCTCGTTTAAATACTCCCTAACGACTCACGACCTAACAAATCTTTAATCATGAACATCCAATGCCAAAATAAATTATTTTATGAACACATTATTATTAATAAGGAGATGCCATAAATCCCATCGCTAAGAAAAATAGCATTATAACATGTTTAATAGCATATTATCATCAGTTAAGTAAATGGCACAGAAACAGTTTGATGAGATAAATTGATGTATTGTCTATAAATTCTAGGCTTCTGTAAATCACTTCGAATGATAAGAATTTTATAATAGTCGTATAATACCTCTTTTATAATCTCATATTGGACAGAATCATGCGATTTGGTTTTCCTTTTGTGTGGATTACGGGTTTTATCAGTCGGAAATATAATAGTTGGATGTTGATATTGATTTTATATTCTTAATGATAACCGCCATAAACAGCATTAAATTACGATCCAATGCTGGGAAATAATGAGCATGTTCTGTAATCGATATATCGACTTCCTTTGGCGGGCGCCTTCAATATTGTTCTAGTTCACAAACATCATTATTTCAATGCATTTCAATAAATCATAATTAGTTTTTGAGGTTAAAAGAACTATGACCATATAATTGCACTGGGTATTTATTTTAAAATTCAGACAGATTTTGATATAAGCCTAAACCAATAAAATATGATTATGTATTGCTTGAAATACATAAATTCATAATTTATAGTCGATTTATTTTGTAGCGATTTATCAATTCAGTACATTTAAATTTGTTTAACACCAATACGTGTTAAGAGCCGGGAGAAATACATGTCTTATCTGTCTCATCTGTTAAGTACATTGTATTTCCCACGTTTCGAAAAAGCAGTGAATCGTATTTAATATTTTTCTGCATAAATTTCGAAGGGCTTAAAACCATAAGTATTAAGTTGGAATTCAGTAAAGGGTATTTGAAAAGGGTATAAAAACATCCGTAATGCGAGTTTTCATCGTTTCCAATTTTTAAAACCGGACTATTTTCATAGTTATGTATAGAACTAGGTCGATAAGACCGAGCGAAGTGAGTTTTTTTTAAGAAGTCTGTGTTTTTAATAATGCTTATTGACCGTACTTTATTGAAGAAATTAACATAAAAATTTAAAAAAATAAATTAAATTCAAATTTAAAATAATGATAGAGAGAGAATTATATCTTTGTCGCTCTCTTGCGCTTAGTTGAAGTAGTCGTACTTCATTCGAAACGTCGGGTATATATGTAGGATTGGTAAAATGATTATAAAAGAGGAGTCCCTGACGAAGGGAGTAATTGGAGGTTAGATGGAGTTTGACGATGAAAAGAACGTGAAGTTGAGTTTTGTGTAATCTCTATAATACTGAATTAATCTTTAAAACTTATGTTCATAATCCTATGCCATTTTCTACATATATATTTCATTAAATATTCCATTTGATTTTAAACAATTTCAATGTTATGTAACGAAACTCCTTAAAAATATTGGACGGTTTTAAAATCGCATAGCAAGGCTTGGTCAATAATTTGACGAGATTATGAGTAGGAACAAAAATGGAATGTGGTATATTATGACTTCTTTTTACCAGTAAAAAAATCAAAATTTTGGATAATGGAACAAATTGGAAAATCACGAAAATCAGTCACTGGAAAAAATCTAACCTTAGTGAGCGATTGGGATTGCAAAAAGTTTCTTAAAGCGTTACTTTACAATAATAATTTTTTCATGATATTACGTTATACAGCATATGAAAAGTTGGAAGTAGTTCCAAGTTTTATTTATTATTCATTATTTAATTTCTTGTGAATCCAAATGAATTTTGTATTGGTCCAATTACTTAAGTGAAAGGGTAGTAGCAAACAATGCCCTTACCAAAGTACTTTGCTGTTTAAGTTTTCACATCAAAACACAAGAATTTGTTGAGAATGCGATTTCTAGCAAATAATCCCTTTTGGGACAGGAATCCTTTTAATTGTCATAGTTTACATCTTTATAGGGATTTTAGATAAAACAAGAAATTTATGAAATGGTCGTTTTGTCTAGGGAAACTTTCTTTGGGTAATCCAATCCCCAAGGTCGAACCATTTTCCTCATTTCCATCCATTTGTTGATTCACGGGTTATTTGTTTTACATTAAATGGGGATTCTATTTCAGCTCTGTGACACTTATCCAAGATTGCTCTATGTGCCGATTGAGGCAAGTACGGCCGTGTTGCTGGGGAGCTCTAGATTCCGATCTAAGGGACGGCTCCCCGTCCTCACTTATCTGCATCCCAATAAGGCGTCAATTTGCCGGTGCAGTCAACCATTGTCTGGCTTCAGTGCGAGGTGTTTGGAAGATGAACAGATGCTGGAGGCTATTCGTAAAACAAATCCCAATGCGGGATACATGTATGTGGTGGATACGAGACCCAGAATCAACGCAATGGCGAATAGAGCAGCCGGAAAAGGATATGAGAACGAGGCGTTTTATGAGAACACCAAATTCTACTTTTTAGGCATCGAAAACATTCACGTGATGCGCGCCAGTCTGCAGAAGCTGATAGAAAGTAATAGGGAGTTTCTTTTTATTGCACCCTTAACCCATGGTAAAATGACTCGTTTAATAGTAGGACATTCCCAAAGAAAGGAGGGTCACTACGTCTTCAGTTGACAACTCATAATTTATTATTGTTTTCAACAATTTTTTTGTGAACAATTTTTGTTTTAAGTTTTTTAATGCTTTTAAATTATTGATAAATACTAAATGTACTAATTTTTTACAAAACTATTTAATTTTTTGAACAAAAAAAACTTCATCCTGGGCAAAATTTTTTAAAGATTTTTTACTTTATAATTTAAATATAGCGTTGACAATGTCCACAACTTCGTTTCATGTATTTAAAGGCCCCCCTCAGGCAGTGGTTGAATCGTACTAACTTACTATCAAAACCGAATTTTTGTATTTAACAATAACGTAAAATAACTATTTTAAAATTTAAAAAGGCTTTATATTATAAAAGGACCCGTTTCGTTTTAAACTTCCCTTTTTATTTCCAACGAGTTGTCATCAAAAGAGGTCACAACACAAGGCCGTCCAAGGCCTTCTTTGGGAATTTACTACCTTTACGTCATTTTACCATAAGCCTTTAACCCAAACAAAATATCGCTGTTGACTAACACAATTACAGAACCGCTTTGTAGTGATCCAATTTTACTAATTAAGACAATTCATTAATTTAAAGAAATTTTTCCTCCAGCTTGTGAGCAGAAGGCGCCCACTATGACCGCATTCCTCAGCTCCTTGGAGTCTTCCGGCTGGCTGAAGCACATTCGCTCCATTTTGGACACGTCGAATTTTATCGCCAATGCCGTTGATAAGGGCATTTCCGTGGTGGTTCATTGTTCAGACGGATGGGATAGAACGGCTCAGGTCTGTTCAATAGCTTCTCTGATCTTGGACCCATACTATCGCACAATTAAAGGATTCCAAGCGTTGATTGAAAAGGACTGGCTAGCTTTTGGGCATAAATTCAGTGACAGATGTGGTTTTGTTCAGACTGACCCCAAGGAAATGTCTCCAGTCTTTACCCAGTTCCTGGACTGCACCTGGCAACTGATGCAGCAGCGTTGTGATGCGTTCGAATTCAATGAACAGTTCTTGTTAATTTTACACGACCACGTGCAATCTTGTCAATTTGGATCGTTTATTGGGAACTGTGAAAAGGATAGACTGGATCTGAGGCTGTCTGAGAAGACGTTCTCCCTTTGGGGATACATGGCCAACCACATTAATGAATACATAAATCCTCTTTATCGGCCCGAAATGGATGAAATCTTAAAACCGAATCTGGCGCCACAATGTCTCAAATTCTGGCGTGGAATGTACAGTCGATTTGAGAGCGGAGTCCACCCCAGAGAACCAATCTACGACCTCCTGCTGGCCAGCCGAGACCATTGCAATTCTCTAGAGGATCATGTGCAGTATTTAACGAAACGAATTTCCAATTTCAAAAACATCATCTCAAAGTCGGCGAAAAAGTTACAGGGATCCGCCGCAAACCTTAGCAATGCAGTGAATAACAACATCAGTGATCCACCACCTGTGGTAGATAACAAGTATGCAGATATCAATGATAACAAGTGAGTTCAAGTGATTTATTTTTAATTGTTCAAGATTAATTGTTCTTTTTCTGCCTTGTTTTAGATACAGTTACGATAAGAAAGCTTCAGAATTGTTCGACTCCAATGATGATCACCCTCTCAAAGATGCTTCTTTTTCTTTCTCTAATTTAAGTGTAAGTATTGAAATTAGTCAGTTGTAACTGACATGAGGTAATATGTATTAATTTTTGAATTGTTTCGTTAAATTTCTAATATGAATTATGGTAATTCTGTGAATGAAGCAAATTGGTTTTTTAACTAAAAAGTCTAGGAACGTCAAGGGTTTTTTTTATTGAACCGCAAAATTTTTATAAAATTTACGTGGGACGGATGGTTTAGCACAATTAATAGTTATTTATACAATTAGGTCGATTAATAGGCATTATTAAATACAACGGTCCTTTAAAGTCATTGTCAATGTTTTAAAAAAGGCACTTGTATTTAACAATGCTTATCGACCGTGTTTTATACAAAAGTTTATGCATTACTTGCACGTTGTTTCTCATTCGCAATCTATGTGAATTTGAACAATTTGATGGATTTCTTTCACGGAGGTCGCACTTTAATAATTTAGAAAAATCACAAGTGTTATAAAGAATTCGTTTGCACCCATCAAACTATTATTAAGTTGAACTAAAAATAGCTACTCATAAAAATAATAAAGATAAAAACACTATTTTTGCGAAGAAAATTACGTACTATATTTACATAACTAATCAGTGTAGTATTTTATTTGGCATAGTTAATTTTAATAACTCAATTAAATTGAAGGCCAATTTAAACTCACATGACGGAACGTCCAGGTCAATGAATTTGTTTGATTTTCTCGGTGGCTGAAAACGGCTTTCATTCAAACAAATTAACATGCAATTGACAAGCTATTGATTGATTGATGCTTATTTAGGAAACGAGCGGTCTGGGCTTGGCAAAAAGTGAAAAACGGAAACGAAAAACCAAAAATAAAAACTTTGGAAGCAGCCCTAATTTGCTTTCGTTTTTAATTGATTTTCGTATCTCGCTTCTTGCGAAATATCCTAATAATATTGACTATTGATTCTGTTAATCAAATCATCTTATCGATTTCTTATTCTCCTTGCAGATATCTGAAAAAGAGACCAGTGATATCGCTGCTGAAATGAACACAGTGGCCGTGGACTGGAAATCATTTCGGAACGTTACCCAATGTTCATGCTTAACGCCATTCGACCAGTTCAGCCAAAAGAGCCATTGCTGGAAGTGTGGCGAGGTGTTTTGCAATCGGTGTATTGTTCGCAACTTGCCATTGCCCGGACTAAATAGCGGAGAGCCTGTTCCAATGTGTAGATCGTGTTTCCGAGCGATTCAGCAGCAGCAGCAGACTCCGTCTTAAATAGGATGAGAGTTCCAAAAATGATTGACCACATGAGACTGGATTAAAGAATGGAATAATTAGGAGCAAGAATTTAAAATAGGGTCTTTTGAAGGATGACCTACCCTTCAAAAACGCTTTCAATTTGGCCAGACAAAAAATATATATCAAATAAGATTATTAATGGACGCTTCTTGTCTTAAACGTACAATTTATGGGATAGCTCATCCAAAAGGCCCTTAAAAAGACAAAATAAAATACAAGTTTAAAGTTTTTTTTTTCCAATGAAAAGAATTTATTATGTATTATTGTCTTTACATATTTGTTATTTATTTATCAATTTATTGTTGACAAAAAACCCATTTTAAGAATCCCAAAATATATATCTCATAATAAAGGTATTGTATTTATTGAAATTTGTAGTTGTTTCACTTAAAAACTAGCATTCACGAACCATGGCTTTTTATAAAATAATGTTAATGGAATATATTGTTGTTAAGTTACAGTATGATATAAACAAGTACATAATTAGAAAGTGATTAGTGGAATGGAGGGAAGAGAAATGAATTATTTCACAATTTTACATTAAATAATACAACAATATCACAGAGATTTCTCGTTTAATCTCAAGCATGCTTCTTTGTAAATTCTCTCTGCAACAAGAAGGCACTGTTTTCATGAGTTCTTTACACTAATTTCCTTAACAGCCTCTCCGAGTATCAAACTCCTTTTGGCGACGATTCTTCACCTTTTGTATATATAAACCAACTTCCATGTCGTCCTAAAAATAATTAATAAATTCATTATTTAGAAAATCTTCAGAATATAAATTTGCGGGCGGCAAAGTCACACTTTCTCGCCCTAGTGTGGTAAAACACATTCTTATTGTTATTATGCTACTAAATAACAACAAAATGTTTAAGACATGCTATGCAACTTGTAGGTAATGGTTCTTTACCAGTCTCGTTCTATTAACGCCTTCGTTGCACTCAGACAACTTTTTTACTAGTCTGGCAAAGTACTTCATTACCTATCGCTGCTATTATTTGTAAATAAAATTTAGATCTAAAGAAATCCTTAAAGATTAAAAATGGATTGATTTCTTACCTCCTTTGTACTTATCTTTTCCTCAGCTTTTTTCATGGAAGAATTTTTCTCCTTATTTGGTAATAAATAACAACTATTTGTCGCACCCGTGTTGCCATTAATCATCAGGCCACACTGACATGTATTCACGAGACACTTATTAATTAACGTAAGAGTATTAATCTTCCATTCTAAATCACCGACAAGTTCCTTTAAGTTTTCTTTCTCAGTAACGAGCTGCTCGCAATTCTCCTCCTTATTTTGGTATTTAAGTTGCAAATCATCATATTCAAATTGCAAATTATTAATCTTTTGTGCCAGACAAGTAATTTCTTCTAGGTTTTCAACTTTAATTGATTCTAAATGGGTTTCATATCCATCTAGATGAGTTCCTTCCAAATCCGTTTGTGAAGCAGAGTTTTCAAAAACTCGACTCTCGTCGATTTTCTCCCTTAAAATACCATTCTCCTCTTCAACAAATATATTTCTTTCCAGTAATTCCTCCCTTTCCCGTTCCACTTCCTCCAGAGACTCGTTCAAATTCTCTATTTCCTTCTCCAATTTTTTAATCCTCTTCAGTTCCTTTTTAAAATTTTCTTCCAATGTTTTATTCTTTTGCATCATCACAATTTTCTCGGGCTCGGACATTTGAAATGGCACAATTTCCAGTGCTGCTGATTCCCGTTTGAGGGCCTGCTCAACCGGATCAGCGTTATTGCTAATCAGAATTTTCAACGCCGTCATCTCCATTTCACTTGATTCTTTTAATTTCAATATTTCCACCAAAAACTCCAAAGACTTTCGCACATCGTCCAATTGCGTGTGGAAATTATTTATAATGAAATGTTTATCTTTAATGGCGTTTCGTCGCTCATCCTCCTTCTCCTCCAAGCATTGATACAAAATGCGTTTCTCCTTTAAATCAAGGCAAGTTTAGAAAAATTGGGAATCAATAACCAATTAAATTAATGAAATACCTCTTCCGATTTCTTCAATTTCAGTTTAAGAAGCTTCATTTTATCCACAAAATACGTTTGACACGACTCTGGTGACGGATTCCGGATGAAAGAATCGTTCAGACCGTTCCGATGAAGATCAAAGCCAATGCCAGAGTCGTGAAACTCCATTCCGTGCTCCGTGTCCTCTTCCATCGCGCTCAGAACACTGCCGGCTGTTAGTACGTTACATTTACTTGCGCCGATACAAATAAATAAACGGATTTCTAAAAATATAAAGGTGATTTCAATTATTAATGGTGAATGAATTGCGCGAGCGTCTGTTTTTGGCCAGGAAGTTCACTGCGAACATCTTTACTGTTCCTTTATTTAAAATAAACAAAAAATTCAATTTTTAGCTATTAGAGATTTTTTGGTAATAATATTAATAAAATTTATTTTATAACACGAGTGCTTTAAAGCAAAACAAAAATTAAATTTCCATTGTTTTTCTACATTATTGTCGGGGAAATATATAATTAGCTTTTGAAACACATGTCCGGAACAAAGACCAGAATTAAAATTCTGCTCTGTACCACCAAAGAGACAATTGGGAATGTTTAAAAATAACAACTGGAAGGGTTTCTTGTCTGTGCGTCTCTAGGAAAGTATCACAATTTTCTCTGGCACAAACACCAGCAAACCTCAAAACTATTTCTGTTTTTCCCACTGTCGAATAAAGAGATCCATAAATTATTATTATGCAAATTGATGATGTATTTATTCGTCATTCTATAAAGGCGGGAAATGAATTCTACAAATACTCCACACGAGACATTATGTAGAAGAAAAAAACCATAGAAATATTACCTGAGCTTTCACAAAATTCCGTGACTGGATTCCACGTAAAACTTCGGAAGTGGATGATTATTAGAACGCAATTATCAAACTAAACATGCTAATTAGACGACACTACTTTTTGAAAAAAAAAAAAACACACAAATCTGAGATCAAACCAGTCTCGCACAATCAAAACGAGGGAACAATAAAAATCGTGTGTGATGGATCAGAAAATACGTAATCAAAACAAAAGCCAATGACATTTCCGATTGACATTTCAAAAGCACAATAAAAATTACAATGTTTACTCAAATCGAATCCGAAAATAAAGTAATATCCAAAGATAAATTGTACGAATTGTGTCGATTATGCCTGGAAACGGGAGCATTGGTGGATCCAGACTCAAAGACATTTCTAGAAAAATTGGAGTTCCTTTTTCGCATAACAGTTAAATAATAATTCCTTTTCTTTACAAGTTCTTTAATTACCTCCTTATTTTTTAGATGGATAAATCTATAAATAGACCCAAAAAGGTATGCAGTAACTGTATGAAATCTGTTGAGGATTTTTATTCCTTCTACAAGGTTGTTGAAAAGAGCGAACATTATTTTCAAGAAAATTTTGGACAGGAAATTCTTCAAGAAATTTTGATTCCTATTACAAAGCTTGAGGAGTGCCATGTAATTAATAATGAAGGATATCCTCTATCAGATCAACATCTTAAAGAAGAAGACGTAGATTTAAATCCAGTTAAAAACGAAAATGATGAGAAGGATGATACTTTTAGTATAATAGATGAGGAATCCTCTTCGGAATCAGTACAAGAAGAGGAAATTGTGGAAAGAAAAGTCTCCAAAGCAAAGCCAAAAAAGAGTACTAAGATAAATGGGAAGAATTGGAAATGGGCTGATCGGGAAGATCGAAGGAAAACTGATGAACAAATACGAAACTTCCTGAAACTCGTTTGTGAGGTTTGTAATGAGGCGTCTTTTAGAAGTTTTACTGAGGTCAAACAACACTACACCAAAGCCCATCAAATTAGTGGCTATGTGAGCTGCTGCAATTTGAAATTCCGACAGAGATATAAACTCCTCGACCATGTTATTCATCATATGAATCCCGATGCCTTTAAATGCGAATTTTGTGGTAAAACTTTTGAAAACTCTAAAGGACTGACTCTTCACAAACAAAAACATGTACCAGATGAATTAAAGATCTACAAATGTGAACATTGTCCAGTTCAATTTGCTAAGCCCAGTAAATTGAAAGCCCATCTCCTTTGCCATGTCCCTGAGGAAGCAAAACCATATATGTGCAAAACTTGTGGCAAATCCTTCCCAATCCCTTCAATGCTGCAAGGACATGTGCGGTTAATACACGAAAACAGACGGCCCTACGTGTGTGAGATATGTGCAAAATCTTTTAAAACGAACCAAACACTCAAGAATCACCAACTCACTATCCACGAAGAAAAACAGCCTCGAATCAAATGTGATCATTGTCAACAGTTTTATGCCAATCTGTCCTCTTTAAAGAAACATTTAAAGCGGATCAATGTATCGGGTGAAGTCCACGAATGCCCACATTGTGGGCATGTATCTCCCAATAAAGACTCACTCAGAGGCCATATAGATAGAGTTCACCGCAGGGATCGGAGTTTATTCGAATGTACAATTTGTGGAAAGGGCTTTAAAGTATCAACAAATTTAAAGGTAATTTCCAAAATTTAAGATTTAATCGTACTCTAAACTCTATTTTCTAAATTTAATCTAATTCTATTCTAATAAAAAATATAATTAAACTTTATTTTTAAATTGTATTTAGTGTCTTCTAAAATTATTATTCTGATTATTGACTTATTCTTGTAATAATATCAGATTTATTATTTTTTCAGGAACATATGGCATCTCATACAGGAGAAAGGCTGTATACCTGTTCATTTTGTCCTAAACAGTTCAATTCAAACGCTAATAAATATAGGTATACTTTAAAATTAAATAAAAAGAAAGGAGAGCTAATGTTCTTATATTTTCAGTCATCAAAAGAAGAAACATCCCTCCGAATGGGAGGAGCAGACCAAAAGGAAG
Source organism: Clogmia albipunctata (assembly GCA_001014945.1). Taxonomy (NCBI): domain Eukaryota; kingdom Metazoa; phylum Arthropoda; class Insecta; order Diptera; family Psychodidae; genus Clogmia; species Clogmia albipunctata. Next base: position 143 of record JXOV01019392.1, on the reverse strand, counting down.
AAATTAGGAATAGTATAAAATATTCAACCTGAATTACCAATACTGTAACGATTAAACTGAGTCTTAAACCCTCGAAGGACAATGAAATAATTCGAGCCAAAAAATAAAAAGATTTTAAAAGAAATGAGACATTGTATTTTTGA
>JXOV01019389.1:0-13452 GCA_001014945.1 Clogmia albipunctata | reverse complement strand
ATTTTAAGCTACAAAAATGCATAAATAAAATTGAAAGGNTAAATTTGATTGATTTCTTTCACGGAGGTCACACATTAATAATAAAGAAAAAGCACGTGGGCTTTAAACAATTCTTTAAAGCACTTTTGATATAATAACGACTTTGACAGAACAAATTTGAGTGTCATAATATCAATTTTAAGCTACAAAAATGCATAAATAAAATTGAAAGGTGTTTATATTTTATTGTACAAATTTGATTAATAAGGTATTTTGAATATTATTAAATAGAGAAGACTATTCTACTAGCAGAACCTAAAATTACTACAAATATTAAGACTGAAATAAAACAAAAAAATCAAAATTCGAGAAGTAAAAGAAATAAAATAGAGGCATTTATTGTATAACTTTTATTAAAATCTATATTATTATTCTAAATTACAGTCTTGCCGTAATTTAAAAATTAAGGACCTGCTTCTTTTTGAAGCCACTACAAGATCCTCTAATATGCATATTATAAATTGCAGCTTTGCGTCTTCCATTTCTAAATTAATGACCTCTCTCGTATCAAATTCATAGGTCTCCAAATAGAGCTCTGTCGTTAGTACTTTCTTAAGACGAATTTCTTGTAGGAAGTTCACGTCTTTTGCAATTGGAGACTCTTGTTCCTGTTTTTCATTCTGTTGAGGGGCTGGCCAAGTGACTGAAAATAAACCGAAAAAATCAATGATATTTGTGCTCCAGTTTGTATCCAGTCGTGTTTATTTTTGGCCATAAGATAAAATACACGTTAATTAATTGAAATAATTTTTTGACTTTAAGTTATTTAAATTATTATAGTTTTTGTGTTTAGCATAAAAAATGTACATTTTATTTTAATCACCGAAATTATGAGCTATAAATCTCATAAGGAATAATTTAATTTTGCCAGAATTGTAATCAACTACAGTTTCAAAAATTTTAAAGTTTTTTAAAAGCTATTTTTAAAATTTATTAACCAAATTATTACCATTAAAATTGTTAGTTTAAAATATTTATCTTTGTATTTACGGAAATTACAATGATTTAAGGAAAACGGAGTAAGTATTTGAGTAAAGGGTTTTGATGTATAATTCCTAAAATATTGTAAGTAATATTTTAGTTAAATGAATAGACTAGAAATATTGTGAAAAGAAAATGAAATGAAAGAAAAATGCATTAAGAAATCTTAATTGAAGTAGAGGACCGTTATAATTTTTCATTATAAATTCACTTAATTTTTCAATTTTATGTTGTACTGAAACTATACACGTTTGTATCAATTAATTTAAACATCCATAAAAGGAGTAATACGATTCTGACATGCCCTTAAATTTCTACCATCAAAATACGACCTCATTATTTTTATCTCAACATATGTGTTTTCGTGTATATTTTACTAGTTTAAAGTATACTTATTATTTATTGACTAAAATTTAAAAAATTATAATTTAAATATAAAGTTTATTGGGTGTTTATGTAAAAAAAATTAGGGAATTCTCACTAAATAGATTCGTAAATAGAATTATGGTAAACTAGAAATGTAATATGATTGAAAAAATATTATATAATAAAAAATGGGTTAAAAATTGTCAAAATAAAAATAATTAATATATCTTAACTAAGACTGTCGAGCGCAGAAATTTTCATTATTTTTGACCGCAATGTTTAATGTGACTTTTTTTTGTTTATACATTTTCTAATTCTAATTCCAACCCTCTATATTTTGTTTTGATAGATTATAAAATTGATTGTAAAAAATAAATAAAGAAACTTGTTGTGCAAATTAAAATATAGGGATATAATACTTACAATAGCTTCCAGATTTTAAGAACTTTTTCATCATTACAGCCTTCCGAAAATATGCAATTATTGTTAGGTCACTAAACTGATCTGTGACGATCCGGGGAACGTTATAGTTGATTATAGGAAGCACCTCGGGAAACGGAATATTCCGAATACGTTCATTAAAAATCACTTCTCGGGACATTGGTTCATTTTCCGCTTTCTTGATCCTCACTTGGGCATAAATACCCCGTAAATACGCAGTTACGTAATATTGATGCATTCTGTCAGAGCTTAATTCAGTGGTGTTGCAGGTCCCTCTATCTAATGACATTCTGTACAGCTTAAGCACATTAAAAATGATCATTGGGAGGACAGCCACTTTATCGTAATCCATGATAAAATCTGAAATAAGAGAAAAAGGAAAACATTAAAAACTTGCCTATGATTTTCACAATTTTGTAAAAATGAAAGTTAATACTATGGAAGATAATCGTCCAACTAGATTAATCAATCTATCACCTAATTTTCGAATCGATCTTCCACATCACTCAAAAGAATTCACTTAATTTCCACAATTTAAAATAAACTAACTTTTTCAAATACTAACCTATGAGTTTATTTTCAGGAGATGTTCACTGAGATAGATTTAGATTAAAACTGAAGTCAAACACCGGCTGAAATCTGACGGGATTCTAAATATCCCCACTCCTACTTTTGCCCAGATCCAAGTGATATGTAAAAATTGCGAAAAATAGAAAGAGAAAGGTTTAAAATTAGTCCAAAATGGCAAATGAGAAAACAGCCCATCCCTTAATAATATGTGAAACGATCACCGTTTTAACTTCATGACCTGCCGAGGATCGGCGTCGCCCTTAATTACTTTTCTGGACTTTGCGTTCAATTGCACACAGGATTCCTAATGACTTTCTGAGGCCAGTCATAATAAAATTAGGATGAAGCCCAGATAAAAGGAATTTCCAATGCACTAATGGTTTCAGTATGATGTTCATAATTTTAAAGGGAATTATTGTCTAGGAAATTTTGCAGCCGATTTAATTCAGAATAATTTTGTCGCCTTAGTTTGATGACTCCATAATGTCATATTTCCAATTTCATATGCCACTTTTTGTAATTATTGTTTGAAAATAACATAGCGTTAAGATTAAATTAAAAAAATAAATTTTCATGTGGCATGAAAACGATATTTGAATTAATTTCAAATATTTTAATAGGTCTATCAATTAGTTTTCGCAAAATTACATCGTAAGGTGTAACTTTATTATTATTTCATTGATCCACATTTCCAAATATTGCAATCATAAACTACACCGCAAGGTTTGTACCCTTTTAAACTGGCGATTTTGACCCGGGGAGATAAGAAGCGCGGTGGATTGCCGAAAAATGAAGAATTTGAGACTTTACTCGTTCAAGATGCGTCGCAAATGCTAGAAGAACTTTCAAATTCACTTGATGTTCATTTTTAATTGAATGAATCTTAATGGAAACGATCAGAAAGGGGGCCATTAAGTACCGTATGAATTAAAGCCGTAAAAATTTTTTTAATGGTTAAATTTTGCGGGACCTTATAAACATAAAGAAGAGCGGTCAAGTGGGAAGTTGTTTTTCCTTTGCTGTATTCTCCAGGCATTACGCTTTCAGATTTCCACTTAATTAGATCAATGCAAAATAGCATGGCTGACCTGCACTTCCGTAAACACGACAAACTCAGAAATTGGACTAGTTCAGGACTTGGATTCAAACCGACCGATTTTATCAGAAAGGTGCCAGAAAGATGAAGAAGAGCATTAACTAGCGATAGACTATACTTTGAGTATTAAATTTCAAACCATTTCGTCACAATAATACATTAATTTTTTAGTGAAAAAATTGAACTAAATGGTAGACCTATTATGTTAAAATTTTGTATTCCAATTATCACATTTTACTATTCAATCTATGTAATCTCACTTAAAAGCAAGGATACAAGTATATGAACTTAATATTCAATGTTCTTTTAATGCAGATTTGTTTATGAAAGTCAATAATCATATAATTTCATGGCATTTGCTGTATTTCATTTATACACACAAATGACAAAGTCGAAAGTACCATATTCTTTGCTCTGTGACTTTGAGTAATTACTGTCATAAAATAAATATTGATGCTTACAAACGGGTTAAAGGAAATTGAAAAATCCAAAGTTTGCTGACATGGAAATGGCGATAATAAGTTTAAGATTTTAATTATTCCGGGTGGACGGATTTGGGAGCACTAATGAAATGATTATACTTTTAATCATCTCTAACGATAGTATTATACCTTCCAAATTTAATCAAGTTTCGTGACGCTTTGTCCTAGTTTTTGATTGTTCTAAGGTTGATGAAACTATTTCCGAGTTAATTCAGAAATTAATTTTATTATCATACTCTACAAAAGGGTATTTGTCTTTAAGCTTAATTTCATCCAATATCCCAGCAACTTTGTTTCTGTTTAACTGTTAGTTTGTTTAATTGGAGTTTTTGAATTGTCTTATTATTGCAACTAATTCCATTTGGGTGCTATAACTTGAACATGAAATCATTTTTTCTTTAAAATCCGACTTTAATATTTCCATAAGTCGGATCAATGTTAAGATTGTTACTGAAGTAATGTTATTTGCATCAAAATTTTATATTCTTGACTTTTATGTCTACAAACCACAACCATTTCTTTTTATAAGTGTGATTAAAAAGATACAGCCCAGTCCCTTTGGGTATTTTTTTATTCTCAATGATGGTATTTGATTACATTAGCCTACACTTTAACTAATTTATTGTAGTTTAACTTAGTGATTTGGATTTGTAATTGTTTCTTTCCTTTAAAGTTTATTTTGATGTTCAATCTAATTTGTTGAAACATGTTGTTTCAAGAAGTTATTTCAATGAAATATTTATGTGTAAAACTTGTATAATTGTTTGCAATTAAATGAATGCTGTTCATATTCAATTAAAACCCAATTGTTAAAATTTTACTATGGACCATTAACTCTTGAACTTGAAGGATGTCTATGCAAAGCTTGAGTACATTTTAATTGTATATTTTAATAACATGGTACGTGTAGTTTGACATTGTGTCAAATTCCATGCTCAATATATCATTTAGAGTGGTTCTGGAAATTTGTTTGAAGTACTGTATTTCCACTTCCAAAATTTCAATAGGTATACTCTTATGTTAAAAGTTATAATTGGAGGCAACTTTTGCAACTCAATTTATAATTCATTTGTAAATAATTGCTATTAAATTGTGAAGGTATTCCATAAATTCTGTTCCATAGTTTGTTTCGAAGTCGATGTTAAATTAAATTTTAAAATAATATATTTAATTATGATACAATACTGAGATATTATGTTTACCAGAAGATTACCACAACACGTTAAATGGCATGCCTAAATTTGACGACAGTTGACAACTGATTTAGGAATCAATTCGCAAATTTTATGTAGGACTGGTTTTCTCTTGATTAGGAAGCAGTTTAAAATCATTCGAATAATTGTAAAAGAAACAATTTTGAGCATTAATCAGTGTGTTATGGTTTTCCTTAAGTAACAAAATTTCCTTCAATTAGGGTCGTGAAATGCCAAAGATCGAAACAATATTTTAATCGGCAAGAATATAGTCGTATTCAATAAATTTTCAACCAGTACAATTTGCAGTTTTGTTTATTGTCGAATTGCTAAAATGTTTGCCCCAAAATTTCTGTAACAAAAGTTCCCAACAACGTCTTCTATCAATGAGGGTTAGTATTTCTAGGTTAGTGTGGTGGTAAGCGAAACGTCACCGGATCCTTTTACTTGTAAACTTGTATTACAATTAAATGAACCGCTATACACTTTAATAAAAACAAAGGTTAGAAAGTGATGGCATGACATCACACATTCAATATTAAGAAATTTGAATGACTTCATTTCATTAAGCGACTTTGGTTTCCATATCAGCAAAAATTTATCTTCTGTCTTCTCCACTCCCTCCACCTAATAGAATTCTTAAAAATTTAATTGGGATAACTCATTTCAATAATGAGAATTTTTTAAAGTTTTGAATCTAGTTCGAATCCATGTGTAGTAGTGGTAGAGAAACGTCATTGGCTGTGCTGTCATTAATAGTTCTGATTTAATATTTTCATCCCAAGAGACATTTGAAGTGATTTCATACATGCTATAACTACCTAAGACTTCTTTGATTCTAATATGATAAATATTTATTATTCTGCGCCGAGATACAAAATCATCGCACAAATTTTCGCATTATATTCGGTCGAAATGTATTGAAATTATTAAGAAATAGTGTTAATTTCGGTACAATATAGAATCTAGATTACGATATACATGTGTCCAGTACTTAATTCAAGTCGGATTGGTGTCTAATGCTTCTACAACAGTGAATGACAGTGCAGCTAATGACGTCACACAAAGGTCACTTTACATGAAAATATTGAATCCAAGTAACAAAATAAATTTTAAACATTAACGGTTATCATAACTCACTATCAAACAATTCTTAATAAAAAAAATAGTAAATCTTACCAGTCATTAAAATTAATTATCCGGAACAAAGTATGGTCTACTTCGATAAGGATTGAGTAATTGTAGTCGTTAGGATGAGGATATTTTACAACCGCCGGATTTTGATTAATTAAATATGAATTAGGTTTATAGGTTTTGTTAAAACGGATGGTTCAAAGTCCGGATCCATTAAGACCAATCAATCATAAAATAATCTTTTATAAATCCAGAGCGTATTGGTAAGATAACATTAACACAATTTGGAAATATTATCGATTCATGCCATCGTTCATTCTTTTTATATCCCTGTTTCAATTAAATACTAAGATATAATTTAACTTAGCCAAATCTTGTCAAGGAGCTTTTGTTTAGTTTTTACTAATAATTTGCATTGGAGTTTCGGTGTAATTGTATTTAGGTATTAAGTGTTTTTTTTATCAAAATTTTTTTAGAGTTGTCAAATAGTCTCTGGATAAATTCTAAGAATTAACTCTACAAATAGTTGTGAAGTTTAAGACAAATGTTTAAAATAAAAAGTAATTAAAATATCATAAGATGTGAACAATGACAATCAAGTAGGGTCAAATTTATTCCAAAACTTATTATTTCTAATAAAATATCAAAATTCAGTAGAAATATAACTAAAGTTCTTTTAAGGGAAAATTCATATTCTTTCATGTAATTGGAGATTAATTTTATCAAAAATCTATACCTTTACTTGTTTGGTAACCGCTCTTGATATACGATAAGAATATAGATGTTCTTGTAATTTACCAGTTCTTCATTTATAATCATCCTATTTGTATTGGATGCTCGTCGACAAGTTTATAGCCGACAGGGATTATGGTGATACGATTTATGTTTTAAGAGGGGATTTTGTTATACAAAGACGAATTATGTGGAAATAAGGCAATATAGATTAACTAAAAATCAGTTAATCATTATTCAAAGATCATAAATTAGTTTAGAAGAATTAAGAAACTTAATTAAAAACACAGCAATATAAATCATATGCTCTAAGTAGTTAAATGTCTCTTATGAATATAATATGAATTATTAAAGATATATAAATTAGTTTAAAAGCGGTTTTTAAATATAGACAAACTAAACTTTCAATAATCAACTAAAAATATTGTTGAGTAGAGTGATATTTTAATTTAACTTTGTTTCAAAAGTGTTAATTCATTTAACTTATAACATATTCATAAATATTGGTTAAGAACCTATAGATCTTATATCTAGCTCATTTTCAAATAAATGTGATCTAATCTGAAGTTAAACGATAGGATTTGTGGGTAATTTTTGTCGTCTAACCGAAGCGCATAAATCAAGGTCTGCCCTCTGTGGGTGGCCTGATGACGATGCTTCAATCTAATCCCGGTAATTGTTCTTCTTGGTTCGGTTGGCTCTACGGAATTTCCAGTTAGCCTACGACATGGACGACGACCCGTGTCAACGAAAATCGATAAACCACTAACGAAATCTAATCGCCCGAAATGCGATTATCATTGCTTCTTTTTCAAAAGAAAGACAGAAGAAAATGTTTCATCGCACTTTGTGACGAGAATTTGATAAAAATTGCAAATTACCTACCCACAGCCCAGAGCAATTTATTGATCTAATGTAATCACAAAAACTCAATTCACTGAACATCAAAAGCAAATTTTCTTAAAAGAATGTATTTACGACAATTGATTTAGGGAATTTGCAAAAACTCGAATCATTATCTATGCAAGATGTTTAATTCGATTATTTTATACATAAAATAGAGGATTCATGATTTTTAAAGTACAATAAGATATTAATTTAACAACAATTTGCATTTCGTTATTTGAATATTGTAAATTTAAATCAAATGAACATTATAATAGTTTACTAAATAATTCCTTATTTTATTGCCTTAAAACAAAACCTCACCTTAAAGTTGATTGTATAAATTAATCGAAAAAATACAATTGCAATAGCGTTATACAATCACATAAATGTATTTTATATATCACAACGACGTTTATCGCGTGACAAATCGTTCTATTGATCTACCCAATTCTTGATATTAAATGGTAATAAAAATGTTATTGAACTTTGAACCGCATATTGTCAACACCCATTTATTAGATAATTAATAAGTCATTAACAAGCTATTTGATTATTTTATTGATTTTTCATCATCGTCCAACACGGTGTATATTGTGACGAACCACCTCCAATGCCAGTTTTTTTCGTCGACTATTTTGTTAGAAAAAATGAAACTGCTCTCGACGTTTTCAGCGACTTCTTAAAAGGAATTTGTCAAGACTGCCTTTTCATTCTTCAACACGCTGGAGTGCACTTATTAAATTGTATTTAACCTAGCCGCAAATAAATTAACATCGACTGTCCCATACGCGTTTAGTTTTCCCGAACACCATAGAACTTTTGACTCTTTTGATTAAGCTCCTTTTTAGAAACCATTGAGAATTCCCATCGACGTGATCAAGGAAAGCGACGGCTGAAAAGGTAGCGTATCTGGTGAATTTCTTACCCATAAGTATAAACATATGTTTGCAATTCCATATCGAAAGTATATACTAAGGACTAGTTTAAGTTACTTTCGAAAACATTTAACTATTGAACTTATTTGACCATTTATAATTTTTCATAAATTTTAGTTCAAAACAATAGCGTATAATTAAGAAAGTAATGTGTCATTTTTTCACAAGAGATTTTTGTTTAACTAATACTAAAAGGATATTAAAATCAATGAACAAATTTGGCATAATCAAAATTAAAATTCAATATATACAATTAATTAATCAAGTCCATGTCATTCGATCGAGATAATAGTCACTCACCACATAGAAATTTGCTGAAATTCTAATTTGTTTATAAACGATTCCAATACCATTACACAAATTAAAATAAAAAAATTTTGCAAACAATTAGTAGATTTCAATACAAGTGGTGAAATAAAGGTTATTACAGCAGTAATAACCCTTATTTCATATGTGTATCGAACGCTATTATGTGTAATTCTGAAAAAAAATATCAGATAATCGATAATTAATAATAAAACCGTTCACATCGGCTTTTTGAAATTGTGCAACAAAAACTGACAACGACATTTTCATATTTAAACAACAAACTTATTATAACAATAATATGTAATTTCATTAAATTGGTGACAAGTAAGACACGTTTTTTTCAAATTGAGCAACAACAACTCACAACGAAATTTGTGAAGCAACAATTCACAACGAAATTCTCATCGGAACATATTTCAATAATAATATGAAGAGTTATGGATATGACAATAATTTTTAATTTCATAAAATTGATGACATTCTGCGTGCTAATTTTGATTTATTTCAGCTTTCTGTGCAGAAAAATAAACCGTTACAGAACCAATTTGGGTGAAGAAAAGTCTACTTTTCGATACGGAATTGCACAAAAAAATTAAAACCACTAACATATTATATAAAGAGACAAGTCAGGAAGAGATGGGAACGTCCTGTCTTATATGAAGTATGTATGGATCGATTTTTCGGGACAGATAAGTTAAATGTGTTAATTTTATTTTCTAATATATTTTGAGTAGGTTTGCGAAACAAAGTCCTATTTGGCTGAAAGACCATTTCTTAATATATAAACAATAAAAACTAATTTTCTAAAATTTATTTACAAATTCATTTCCTCAATAAAAAAAATTGGTGATCAAAGATACATGAAAGACAAATACCTATTTTCCAAGATTGTTTTACTGCACAAAAAATCATTAATAAATTAATTGTCAATTATAAAGTAATATATTTTGTTGTAAGATTTTGTTGTTATAAATTTTATTTACTAAGCACAATTATAACATGTGAAAATACAACCACACTTCTTTTTAATAAACCAAATTTAACTGGTTTTTATTAAAAATTCTTACTCTAGTTCATCAATGAATTTTCTGACACGTGTCGTCTCTGCATTTAATAAATTTAATTTTATTTCCTAGCGTCTCGCCGCAATTACCATAACCGTTAAATTTAATTCGAGCAACCAAATTATTGAAATCCTTTTTATAGTGCCCAAATTATCATATGAATGAAACGCTAAAATTCATTTATTATGATTGTTTTGTTTATTTCCTTACGTGATTCATTCAAATTATCCCGTTTTTACCTGATTTTTATACAAAATGAAATTTAAATACAAAATTATTACGTTGCAATCATTATTAAATGAAATTGTTATCGCTTTTATAATAATTTTTACACAGCCGACAAAATACAACAAATAGGCGATAAATGTTTGGCACGTGTCAGCGACCAATTTTGCGACTGTCAGAAGAGAAGAGTTTTTGCTGGCAAATGTGTTGCTTCAAATTAGCACTTAGGCAAATGTGTGATACATTTGGACGCAGGCTTAATGATGTTGTCAGTTTTCTGTCATGTCAAATTGAGCCAATTAATCTTCAAACGCTTCCCAGTCAAATAGATGATGCCTTAGCGATGGGAAACACATTGAATCTCAGTAATTAATATTGCTGTTTAGGAACAATAAAAACTAATATCCGACAAATTTAGGCCAATTCAAATTAATAGGGTGCTTATCTCTGTTATTGATAAGAAATTATTTGTATGGACAACATAATTGGCTTAGTTTATATTTCGCAACTATTCCCTAATTGACTCCCATGGGATCATAATTCCGGTTCCTAGATTTATACGAATTCAGCATAATTTTCCTATCCTTTTTTATATTGAACGAATCTTCCTTTTGTTTTCAGGGAGAAAACGTTCACAACAAATCCCGGCAACCAAAATCCAATACAATTCCTGGAACATTGTCGACAACGCAAACAAAATCACAGGCCATATTAATATTGTCAACAGCTTCTCCCGGATGATTCTATTTTCGTCCATCGTTGTTAAACGTTCCCGTAGGAATAACAAAAATAACAAAAAGTACTATAAATTGTTGTCATTATTCAGATAAAAGCGATTGTAGCCTTTGTTATGATATTGTTATTGCCAATAATATTGAACTTGTTTTGTTGCTCGAGAAAAGTTGTGAGCTTTAATTTGCTAATGAATGTGATTCCTTCAATGGAATAAATGGCCTGATTACAGCATCAAAGCGAGTTTCAGTAGGTCAAATGTTACCGGGAAATGTTTATAATTTGAACTCGATTCTCCTGAGATTTTGTACAAATTTAAGAATTTAAAATTTTATATAAATTAACTTCAACGTGGACTATTTTCAGTAATTCGAAGAAAATTGAAATGTTCGACGGATGAAATTTTAACTCGTTAACATTTAATGAAATCCCATTATGAAATGTATTATTTATTTAATATTAACCATTAATAATTTGAATCATACTCGTAAATCTTGTATACATTACCAAAATTTGTTTTTTGTTTGAAGTTTTGTATAGGAGTTGAACAAATGAACCATAAGTAAACTCGAATAGAGTGCTAGAAAACGAATGAAATGAGTTTTCAAATAGATACGAGTGTTTAATTATGTGGTTTTCCAACTAATTTTTTAGAAGATTTTATACAATTCGCATATTTATTAGCTATTTTTCCGAGAAATATGTAGTAAAGAATAAGAAAACAGACCAATACTAAAATGTGGTCTAAATACATACAATTAAGGGAATTACTTGTCAAGCGAATAAAACTTTGGTTTCAATTTTTCAATGTTATCACGTAAATAAAGCACCATGCACTGTATCACTGATATGCCCGTGATAGCACTCATCATTTAAACCACATTAAAAAGCCATAATCAACATTTAAGAAGGATTTTACTTTTTGTCATTTTACGCTACTAAAATTCATTTTCATTTTTAGTTGTTGAATTTTGGTACGAAGTACTAATTTTGTGTATTTACACGATTTCTATTTGCATGCGGGTATTGAATTAAACTTTATTCAATACTTTACGTTTATGAAACAATTTATAGAAGAAGCATTGGCTACTAAAATGTAATCATTTTTCTATAGAATTCTATAGTATGAAAATGTAAGTAATTTTTATTATTAGACAAACAATTTCTTAAATATACTCAAATCAATATTGAAAGCAATTACATATTACTGCAATAAATGATTATACATTAGCTGCTTACAAATAAGCACCTAAAGATTTTATTAAGCCAAAAAATGCTCTTAATTTTAAAGAATTTTTGGGTATAATATTACTTTGCTTATCAATTCTAGTAAGTTGGAGAAACATCTATTATAAAAAAATCAATTATCGCTTTTCCAATGCAATTTTTAATCTCCCAAAAGGCAGTTAACACCCTTATGCTCGTAGATCATAAAATGTTTTATTCATAAAATATTATTTAAACTACTGACTATATTTTATTCTTCAATATTAGTGTTCTTCGGAATATTATCCCAAACTAGGACAAATATTCAGGAATTTGTTTATTGAGGCAAATTTATCAATTTAAAACTATTCCTCCTAGTAAAAATAGACCATATCTGTGGTCAGACTTGCAATATGAAAAATTCATTAGACGGCCCTTGAAGGCGACTATGAATTGGCAAACTCTGGAATCGTGCCATTTTATCGTCTGACCTACTTTCTGTGGTAAGGAAATTCTTCTTTTTATTTGCTCTCACATTTTCCCTTATCTATAGAAAACATTTGTATCTCCAGTCGAACGGTTTGTCGCTCCAGAATCAAACCGAGACAGATTCCAGCCAACTTGTTTATGGCTCTTCCCAATTTTCCACAATAAATAATTTTGTTTATTTATCAGATAGAGCGCATAGAAACGAGATGACTAGAGTCATTGGTAACCTAGAAATGGAACAACTGGTTTCAAACACCACTTCAATAAAGATAATAAAATTTAATAAAAATTTAAAATTTATGTGCTCCTTTATAGCAAAAATCTAATAAAATTCTCATCAAAATTTCATAAACGTACCAAACTTTGCTCTTTGAGGTCACATTTGCGGTGCAAATTGTGGATATACTTTACGGCTTAATTAAATTCTATCAAGTAAAACTTCTCGACAAATTTATAGCATTCCAGAGCAATTCAAAAATAAATTAAAACTATTATTTGTCCCAGTTTCTGTTTCCTGTTGAATGTTTATTGAAATGTTATTGAAAATAATGGCGTGTGCACACCGAAAAG
>JXOV01019374.1:3380-15371 GCA_001014945.1 Clogmia albipunctata | reverse complement strand
TATTTTCTAAAAAATTCCTTGGCCTATTGCTGTAATGNCCAAAAGTTTTTGCTGTAGCTGACATCTGCAGAATGAATATTGCATTGGAAGATTTTAACAGTCATCGTCTTGGGATATGAACATAGACATGGATGGGAACATGCTTCTGGATTGGATGAAGATTTATTTATATTAAATTTTTATTTTCTAAAAAATTCCTTGGCCTATTGCTGTAATGTAATGGATTTTTCATACGATAATAATAATAATCCTCCTTGTAAAATCAAAAGAAAAAAATTTAATTTAGTACTGGATTGTGTTATTATTCTTGATTTCAAAATTTGCATATAAATAACAAATATTTATGCGAATTATATAAAGTTTAGTTAAAATCCATTTAGAAATTTTACTCGTGTTTAATTATGGTTAATTTTTCACGCACATCAAATACTTTTTATTGCAGAATGTGTGAGAATAATTATACTCATTCGTAAATTTAAATTTTTTCATCATTGCCAAAACATATTCCTAACAAATTGTAATGATGCCTATATAAATATAAAAAAATGGCCGGGTTGATTGGATCCGTTTTATTTATTTATTTCTATTGAGGTGATCCTACCCTTTGACTTGAAGAATTATTGTACTCCTTTACCTATCTGCCCTACAGCGTACATAAGTTTTAGTCCAAAACTTGGTCTAACTTTATTGTTTGGAGTTTCGCCGCAGTTGGAAGTATTGACCTTAGATGTTTCCATCTCTGCGGAATTATTGTAACGCAGTCTTGTAGAAAGTTGTAGAAAGTCTGTGGAGATCCACAGAGCCTGCATTTTCCTTTTCCGATGATTCGTAGCTGCCAAGTTTGCAATGTCCTGTCAAGAATCCTCTAATGAGAAGCATACGAAGTTCTTTTGGGTTGTAACCTCCCGTTGACACCATTAGGCCTGCCAATGTTGCCCATTCTCTGTACATTTTAACTGTATCTCTACGACGGTTTTCTTCTTTGAGTTCGTTTAGACTGAGGTAGCAGAAGAGGTTGTCGGTCCTAGTTTAGCGAGCTCGTCCGCCTTTTCGTTTTCTACTATTACTTTAAGGCCTGTAATCCAGTACAGATTTACTCTATTGTTGCTGCCTAGGCCGTTAAGCTTCGTTAGGCATTCCAAGACAAATTTAAAATCCGGTTACATCCGGTGAAAACAAATATTCACTGAAATGTCGAATTCCGTTGGTACCTTACAGGAATTGAATGCGAAATTTGTAATAAGCCTATACTAAATATTAAGAAAAAAAATTAACCACGAACAAATTTGGCACTTTTTATGTCTCATGCCTTGTAAGCGACCTACATAACGTCAAATATTTTAGAAATTAAATACTCGTTTTTCGCTACATTATAGTTACTAGCTCATTAGCAAGTGCGGACTTTACATCCTAGTTGCATAAATGAAGTTTCCCGATTACTTGATATAATTAGATAATCAAATTACATGTCTGTATTTATTTGCAAGTGATTCCAATTTTAAAAATCAATTTAGTTAATGTATTAAAGTCGTTAACCCGCGCCATGTGCTGGTGTGGTATCGAATCAGGCTGCCTCTTCGGTGGCCATGAGCTCGATCCCTGGGCAGGTAGGATTGACTGGGTCCTTTTTCAAATGGTCTAGTTGCTATTAATTGACTAATAATACACTGAAAACAAATAGTCACTGAAATGTCGAAAACCCGTTGGTTGAGGTTGAGACCCCCCATGTTACAGGAATTGAATGAGAAATTTATTTTTTATTAAAGTCGCTATGATTGTTTGAAATTTTACGCAATTTTATGTTTAACATTATTTTCTCTGGTGAGAATTAAAAGTAAAAAAAAATTTAAAAAATGTAAAATAGTACATAAAACACAGGTTATTAAATAAATATGTTGTTTATTGATACTCTCGACTACAAATTAACTTTATTGTGTTTTAATACCAAGGAAACATGATCCTCCTTTTATGAGCGTTCATATTGTTAATGGAACAAATTTCCTGATCGAAGCACTTTCCATCGTTGCATCCTACACATTTGGGCAATAAATGTCCTTGCACACGGCAACAAGTTAACGAGTCTAAACACTCTCCATAAATGATTTTACTCCGGAATTCTGTACCACAATCATCTCCAGGCCCCTGTAGATGTTAAATGAATCGATTACAAAAAAGTCTCACAATAAAAATCTTCTATCGTTTTATACCTTAAGACATTTAAGTTTGTTGCAAGCATTTTGAATATATCCATTTACGCACTGTCTCGTATCATCGCTTGTAGCGTTACGGCTATTGCAGATACCATACTTTGAAACTATTTCCGATTGAACGAATTGCATTGAGATCACAAGAAAAATCACAAAGACTAGAAAGCGTATCATTTTGATTTTTTAACACTAAGAGCTAGCTGGATATAAAACAAGTGATGGAGGACAAACAAGTGCTGTTGGATACCATCGGGATAAGGCTTTTATACCCTTTGGTGAGCAGTGTTAAACAGGAAAACATCCTTTAAAGCGTTTTTTTGTGAATAATTAATAATCCACAAGTGATTCAATAATGACCAGACGCCCATGATTGGCATCGGCTTAGTAGCAAAACATAGCTAAGGTCAACCACGAGCCAAGAAACAGGTCCATTTTTATCTGTATCCTTACCATTTTTTTGTTGCATATTTTCGATATTTATGAATGGTCAATCGTAATTAATTCATGAATAATTACTGACATCTCATTTAAATTGATTAGTGGCAGGGTGTTTATGAATGAGTCTTAATCAAATTCATTGCTCAAAGTCAATGAAATTTTTAGATTTCTTTTTCCGCCTTATACAGAATCATAATTAAAAGACCGAAATAGCTACATTTTTTCTTTATTCAAATTATTCTATAGGCCTTAATAAAATTCAGTATTAATCCCATTTTTTAGATACATCGACGTACTCTCCGTCTGGACTCTCGTAGTTTTCAATTGGTGGTGTATTGACGACCATCGGAGACTTGTAGGGCATCATATTTGGATCGGGTTCGATAGCCTTTTTGTACAATTCCTCCGACTCTTGACGCAACTCTTCCAAAGCCCGATTTTGCGATTGAACAATTCTATCAATCATGTGGTACATTTGCATTTTCTCGTCCAGCTTGAATTTGGCCCATTTCTTCTCTAAAAGAGCCCTTTCCTCCAGTGTTTCCACGGATAGTTTAGGCAAATTTCTAGTTCTTTGTCTGAAAATAAAATTCAATCAAATTAATATTTAAATTTAAAATCAGACAAAATCATACTTTTTTTCATCGATTAGATGGAGAGGAACTTCTAGTTCATCAATAGGTTTCAATTGACGGGCATTCTTTTCCAGTCGCCGGATCAGCTTTTCAATCTTCTTCTTTTTGCGGTCCTCTCTAGCTTTAATGATTGCAGGATCCAATTTCTTCTTCTTTTTCAGAGGTTCAGCGTAGAGGACAGCTGTTGGCTGAAGGTAGTTGATTTGGGACCCGTGGAAGCTACGAGCAAGGGCTGTCTTTGCCGGATTAATGCATAACCTGTAAGACATAACACTTTTTATTTAATTTCTGCCTTTTATACATGGTAATATAGTTTTTTTCTATTGTTAATAGAAAGATATACCTAGATAGTTGCTGGATCAGAGACATTTTAGTGAGTTATCTACTTATTTCACTGATAAAATTAAAAATATGTAAATTTGCAGAAAAAAACATTGAATTGCCAAATTTTGACAATCAATTTGACAGTTCTCAGAATTCGGCAGAGAAATAAATATTGAGCAAAAATAGATGATTTCTCCCAAAATGTGATTGTAAATTTAAATGTAACATCTGTGTAAGTCTCTCGAATAGCTATTTATGTGTTTGGTTGTTGTAGCGTGAGAAAGTAGGACAATGTTGTCGCGAAAAAGCAAAGACAAGTCGCGGGAGGGAGTGATTGGGAAATATGTTAAAAAGGACACCCCTCCGGATATTCCCAGTGAGTTTTACAGTTGTTTAATAATAAATTAGTTCTAAAAGTCTCTAATTCCAGTTCGAAATGTGTGGACTTTGGATGAGAACAAGAATAAGACGAAACAACATTTTCCCGGAAAGCAACAAAAGCCAGCCTCTACTGGGGATCCTGGGATGAATATAGTGACAATGGGGCCGGGAGGGTCGCCTATTACTAACGCCAATAACGTGACCACAATAAATATTACAAACAATACGGGTCATCGAGTTCAAAATGCCAACCAAATGTTTGGGAATGGCAAAATTGTGATACAGGGTTCGGGTTTGGGCCATGAGGGTAAATATACACCTAGTTCTTCAGTGTCCAGCCTCAATCAACGCTTAACGAGTTCTCTGATAGGCCAGCCAAATCCAAACCCCAATTATTATTTGTATCACAGCCAAAATTCGGACTCTTTCCTCAATAACAACAATAATAGTCATGGGAATTACGTGGACATTGATCAGTTGGACCAGATGCGGTTCCAGTCCGAACCAGCTAATCTGTATCAAAGTTATTATCCCAATTTTCATCGAAATTATTCGCTTAACCAAAAAAGTCCGCATACATTTGAGTCACAGAATTTGTTAACAATTCCTGTGAACTCAGGTGGGAATTTGTCGCCCCCAGGTGTCTTGCAGAATCAATACAAATTGGCCAGTAATTCAGGTGAAATGAATTACTGCAATCCGAATAACAATGACAACTCGCCCATTTACGAAAATCAATCGTCAATTAACCACCAACAAAGACCGGAATCGCCGATTTACAGCAACACAAATTCAGCCTCGTCGCTCCTAATGGCTTCGTCGTCTGGCAATCTACACCATCCGGTCTCCATTTACGGCTATCAGACTGATCAGAACCTCAACAATTTGCCCAATAATAATCTTCCAGTGCCGTCATTGTTTAGCAATATTCGATTCTCAAATTCTAATCCACAATTTTCGAGCCAGTCTATTTATTCAAATGTTCCACCCAACTGTTTTGGCTATCAAAATGCGTTGGACGTCCCTCTGTACTCCAACATTGGACAGGGGAATAAAAACGGAATGACCTTTGGAGAGCAATTTATTCATGATAAAAGACACAGCAATTCGGTGCAGACAACTTCCTCAAGCCAGTCTACGGATGAAAACGAACTACCACTGCCTCCTGGGTGGTCAGTGGACTATACTTTAAGGGGAAGGAAATACTACATAGACCACAATGCCAAAACTACTCATTGGTCCCATCCACTGGAGAGGGAGGGACTCCCAATCGGATGGCAGAGAATTGAGTCACCTCAGTATGGTACCTATTATGTCAAGTAAGTATTGTTGAAATTTTAATACATTTTTGGCTTTATTATGCTTAATTTATGAGATTATTATTTGATCTGTTGATAAATTCAATTTCTTTGTTTAAGACACTAGCCGTCAGGCCATATGTATGTCGTTAAATTTTTATTATAATTATTATATACAGTAACTTATAAATCGTCTTAATTATAATTACAAATTTAACTAAATTTTTTAATTCTAATGTACCCCAATTTTTTTAAATGAAATTGGGCATTAATAATTTATCTTGGTTAAACTTAGAACAGTAAGTAAATTAAATGTCTTTTTTTATTGATTGTACAGGTAGGACACCAATACAATTTTTATTACGAAACCTGAATTAATTCTATTCATAATTTTCGGTTCAGCCTTTTTACGTTTTTCAGTTAATATAACTGTAAAATTTAAATACATTTGTTTTATTTTATAACAAGGGTTTTATAAAGTTATTTCCATTTTTTAATTAATATAGTGCTATTTTATTTTCTTCCGTTAACACAAAAAATTATATTAATTTCAGTTATTTGTAAATATATAGTATCTTTATAAAATACTTTGTATAAACTAATGCATTAAGTTGAAATTTTAATTCATGGATAGTTGAATTAAATTTATATAATTAATAATATATTATTTTAAATGATTTCCATTTTTTGGAATATTTTTATTTTATAAGGGTTGAAATAATTCTCTATCTTTTTTACAGTTTAATAACTCGTCAAGCTCAATATAATCATCCCTGTTTGACGTCGTGTTATTTGTATACTTCGGCGACCGAAACGCCTCGAGCTGTGATCCCTGATCCTCAATTAACCCACTACAATCCTCACTCGGCCCTGGTGCCTGCCAATCCATATTTGCTGGAGGAAATTCCTCAATGGCTTATTGTCTACTTCAATGCGGATCCTGCAACGGATCACAAACTGAAATACGACATGTTTCCCTTGTCTAAGCTGGAGTGCTTTGACGGGATGTTGAATAGGATTTATAAGCAGGAACTTGGGTCTATTGTGGGTAGATACGAAAAATATCGGTAAGAAATTAAAATATTTCCGATTTTTAATTATAAAATCCAATTTTATATTTATTCTTCAGGCGTGCTTTGGACTTGGAGATTAGCAGACGACTGCAGGAGATGAGACTAGTGATGGCCACGACCAATGACTAGATTTGCAATCATCACAAAAATGGATTTAATAGAATGCCTTCCAAAAGTGCTCTCAAAGAAGAAATTTATACGATTTAAGGAAACGCTTTTTTGTGATATAAATAATCTTATTATTATACAAGAATAACGAATGTATCTGCAGTTCCTTTTTGGTTTATTTCGCGATTAGAGTTCGTAAACAGTTTAAATAGACCATAAATGTACAAAATTGAACAAGGACACAAGTTTGAAAAATGTTGATTTATTAAGTTCTAATTTGTATCATATTTACATTATTTTAAATAATAAAAAACTACTCAATTTTCTACGCCTTCCAGTGGCTTCTTTATTACTTTACCGTCCTTCTGTACCTCAATATCGTATTCATCTTCCTTCCGTAAGCCGGAAAATCGAATAACTTTTGCATTGTCTATTTTCAGCATTCGGGCATAGTTCATAGCTAAAAGAGAATTATTATGTAATCTTGTGTTAAGAAGGAGCACTGGATGAGGTACCTGGAGTACTGGACTCTTCCTCAACACCATGGTAGACGGCCCAGTTATTCTTTCCCTTGTACACGGCGTAGGCGACCAATCCAAAGGCGTTCCAGGCGAGGAACATGTAAGCTATACTTAGTTTCTGTTTTACACTGGAAGCCCGGTCTACTTCAATGGGCTTTGTATGCCTCCGGACAAACCGTCGCAGCCATAAAAACCTAAATAGAGCCATTTTTGGCTATTTATTTATTTACTACTTTGCCGCAATGACGTTACAAATGTCAAGTATTATTGTCAAGAAAATAAAACTGACAAGTGAGTGACAACAAATAGAAAAAGGGGTACAAATGGCACACTGAAAGTTTTCTCAAGTTTTTGTCTTTATTTAGCCGTTTTTTAAGTACTAATTTAGCTAGTATTGTACCTCAATGGACGGTCATGTGGGAGAGTCTCACGTTTCTCGTGGAGAGCGCAGTGAATTTGGTCCAAATCGGAAAATGAAGAATCCAAACAACTATGGAGTAAAATTTGTGTTTATTTCTGTTTAAATCGGTATAAATACCAATTTGGTGAATTTCAGACTACAGATCCAATGCCGACAACATCACGATCAAGAGCTCATGACCTAAGAGGACCGGAAGGTGGCCAAGACAATCCAAACTTAGTTCCAAATTTGCAGCCACCAAATGCCCAAGAATTGTGGGAGGAGGAGGAAGAGGGACTGAAGTACGGAGCTCAGCATGTCATCAAACTGTTTGTGCCCGTTTCCCTCTGCATGCTGGTCGTTGTGGCCACTATCAGCTCTGTGAATTTTTACTCCCAAAAAGACTTTTATTTGTAAGCCTTTTTTCAATTTTTTAATGTTCCTGGATTAAATTATTATTCTTTCAGACTTTACACACCATTCCATGAGACCGCAGAAGATGCTGGATCAAAAATCCTGGATGCTCTGGCTAATTCACTAATTTTAATGACTCTAATTGTTATTATGACAATTTTACTTATTGTTCTTTACAAAAAGAGATGCTATAAAGTTATCCACGGATGGCTCATCTTGTCCTCTTTAATGCTACTCTTCCTCTTCAGTTATCTATATTTAGAGTAAGTAGATTTTTAAATTAAATGTTAATTAAGAAAGGATAAAATAATATTGTTTACAGGGAAGTGCTTCGGGCTTACAATATTCCAATGGATTTCCCTACGGCTATCCTATTGATGTGGAACTTTGGAGTTGTTGGCATGATCTCAATCCATTGGCAAGGACCTCTATTACTCCAACAAGCTTACTTAATCTTCGTTGCTGCTTTGATGGCCCTCGTCTTTATCAAATATTTGCCAGAGTGGACGACTTGGGTCGTTCTTGCAGTCATCTCTATTTGGGGTAAGACATTGGTTTTATATCATCTGCGAAATTTAAATAATGAATAATGATTATTTTTTCCCACTTATATTTTAATGTTATATTCTATTTATATATTTTGTGGTTAAATAACTCGAATTCTGGAATGTAGTGTATTTAATTTATAATTTTTTATTTTGTAGATTTGATTGCCGTTCTAACTCCAAAAGGTCCTCTAAGAATTCTGGTTGAGACTGCTCAGGAACGTAATGAACAGATCTTTCCAGCACTAATCTATTCCTGTAAGTATTTCGTATTTAATATTTTATTTAAAAAATATTAACCATCACTTATTAGAAGTGATATTTTAATAAAAAAAAATATAAATTAAATTCCTTTCAGCAACCATCATGTATTCGTACATGGGAACGAATAGTCCCGGTCCGGAGCCAGAATTGCCTCCGAGGCAGCATCGCAACAACCAGAGCGCCTCTGAGAGCCCTCTGCGGTACACAAGTTCCGCTGAAGGTACGCCTTTAGTGACGTTTAGGTCTATCCGAAATGGTACTTATTAACTCACCGTACCTTTTTCAAAATTCTGTTCATCGAAAAACTATTTGAAATTGATCAAATCGATAGGAAATGAAGACATGGGTTTATTAAATTGAATAGAAATGTAATATTTATTTAGATCGTTGTGATAATACTTTTTTTTATAAATTAAAAATCAATTTCAAATGGTTTTAGTTATGTGTTTACTAATACATTCCAATGTTTTAAATCGTTTTTAGTCAATAGATGACCAATTTTGTTATTATCGATTTTTAATAATCTTGATATTATCTTATCTTCATGTAATTATTTATTTTAT
This sequence comes from Clogmia albipunctata, assembly GCA_001014945.1. NCBI lineage: Eukaryota > Metazoa > Arthropoda > Insecta > Diptera > Psychodidae > Clogmia > Clogmia albipunctata. The sequence goes on along the minus strand of JXOV01019374.1, from coordinate 6,200 downwards.
TATTTATAACAATGTTTCTTGTTGAATCATTTTTCTAATGAGCTTTAATGACACATAATTCTTTCCAAATAACACGTTTTGGTCATCTTTTGAAAAGAAAAACGATTTATATTTTAAATTGTTTTATTTTAATAACTAAATTGAATTATTGAAGACCATGACGATGGATTTTCTCGAGAATGGTCGACGACTTCTGAGGTTCGAAGTGCCCGAAGACAATTGGAGGTGCAAGTAAATGATTTGAACCGTGGTGCACCGCAGTATAGGACAGTGGCGACACCCGCTCCTCCACAAGCCGCCGATGCTCCACCGAACTACGAAATTCCTGAAGAAAGTAAGAAAAAAATTAAATAATTTCCAATAAAAATAAGTCAATTTTTAAACGAATGAGCGAAAAACGTTTATAGTTTGCAGGATTAATTTTTACTTTTAAATGAAATCGATATTTTAATTAATTTATTTTTTTAGGGGGAATAAAACTGGGCTTGGGTGATTTCATTTTCTATTCCGTATTGGTTGGAAAGGCATCAAGTTACGGAGACTGGAATACGACAATTGCTTGCTTTGTGGCAATTTTAATCGGCCTGTGTTTGACTCTGCTCCTACTGGCGATCTGCCGGAAAGCCCTTCCCGCTCTGCCGATCTCCATTGCCTTCGGTCTGATATTCTGCTTCGCTACGAGTGCCGTGGTTAAACCATTTACAGAGAGTCTGGCGTCTGAGCAGGTCTTTATTTAACTGACGTTTGTAATTTATCATTTTCATATAATATATCATAAATTATCAAATTAACCAAATAAAATGACTTACAATAAAAATGAATCCTTAAAATTAGTCAGTTTTTTTAAAGTTGTTTTCTTAAATAAAAATTCAGCCCAATCCAAATCAGGATTAATCATATACAGTCGCCCCTCGATAATTCGAAACTCGGAGACAAAATATTTCCAATTAAAATGGTTAACTTTTCGCACTATGTTGTGATTTTTTTATTACACTATAATAAAACAGTCATAATCTAGGTATAAATCTGTTTTCAAGTCAAAATTGTGATAAAAAACAGTACCATTTTCTAATCCAAGCCGTTATAAAGGTCAAATAGTACTGGAAAAACAGATAAAATAATTTTAGAATTAGTTTTACGTGATTTTTCAAGGAAAGTGCAAAAAATTATGTCCTGCTCGGGTGTAAAATTCGTATATAAAACTAGGAAACGATGAAGAACTTGCCTAACGACTCGTATTTCAGACTCATCTCGTTAAAAATCGGCTCATTTTACACCCGTGTAGCGTAAATAAGTATTGTAGGGAAATCTCAATAACTGAAATATAGGGTTTGAATTATCCTGAGTCGACTGTCAATGTTGCCAGTTTTACCAAATTTGGTTGTTGACAGTTTGGCGCTAAACTAAATATATTTACTTTTCATATAAATGCAACTTCCATTGGGGCTCCTGGGCCAATTAAAGAAGTAAGTACATAATTAGTTCAGTTAAATATATTTCTAATACCTGGTTAACTTGAATTTGTTGGATAGACAAACATTCTTAGAGAAAAGGAAGGATTAAAATTTATTTTGGACAAAAATGGAAAAACTACGATTTGCATTATTAATGGGGAATTCGAAGGTGGCCGGAAGAGAAATTGCAAAATGTAAAGAACACAATGCATATAATGAGTTATGTGATTTCTTTGATGAATGCAAAATAAAGCGAGTTCCATTGACAAAGCCCATTCGAAAAATGATCATCGATTTTGTTGTGAAATACCGATGGAAGTACTTTTCAACTCAAGATCCCGTCAAAATGAACTTACCTGGGCGAATCAAACTTCTGGTGGATATCCTGGAGGAACGATTGCCTGAGTTTGGAAAGACAAGTGATGATGAAAGAGTTCTACTTTTGGACTTTCTATCAAAAACTATTACAGTTTTCGTTTACACAGAAGATAAGGAAATGCGGGAGTTAATTCCCTGGAAAGAACTCCGATTCATGATGTGCATACTAATTGCTACTAAAACGGATCGAAATCACATCAAATATCCCTGCATAAATTTCCATTTCCAGTTTCTGGTAACTGATGAGCTTGTTTTTGATAATTTGCAATTGTTGCTAAAAGCGTTGAAAAACCACAGCACAGAAAACTGGACTGATTTGATTGAGGTATACAAAAGAACTCATCATTTCTATTTGCTGATTAAGTTGTTATTTGTTCTTAATGGATTAGATAACATGAAATGGACCAAATATATGGATTCATTCAAAGTAAGTAATATTAGATTTGTATATAGAATTTGTGTAATAAATTTATAAAAATCCTGTTTTTCTTGAAACTTTTCATTAATTGAAAAGAATTAAATATTGATACATTTTTATCGTATACAAAAAACACACACCTACATTTAAGGTGAGCTACCCCTAAAAATTGCTTTTTAAAATTTTATTTCTATTCTTTTAAAGTTACTTAAACAGTGAATCAATTTATTTAGACTTCATTGTATGTCAGGTGTACCATTTACCATTGAAGTTTTGATCTCCAATAATTTTACTTCATAATTGGCTTTGCAATGGCACATGATTAATCATTAAAAAACTATTGAAAAACGTTTACCGAAACCAGTATTTTAAATGGAAAATGTATTGAAACGTATTCAATTCTCAATAAAAAGAAATTAGCTTAAATACAACAATGCAACCAAAGTCGCTCAACTTTGTATAAGTTGACCGTATTTTACGTGACGTCATCAGCCGGGAGAAAAATTACATGAATCCATCTAGTTGGTGTTTTTTATTTGTATATATATATATTTTTTTTTTTTTCCTTTA
>JXOV01019373.1:0-16495 GCA_001014945.1 Clogmia albipunctata | reverse complement strand
ACGATGGTGCAACGGTCCGGTGATCATTCATATGTATTTATTTATATAAGTGAGGACTGTAACTCAGTCATGGGTTGTTTGGTCCAATTGTACATTACATTACACTTGTGTTGATCCGTGCTATGCCACTGGGATTATATACTAGCTATTTTTTATATAAGGAAAATCGGATCAAGACAATAATAGTCACTCCTAAACCTGGTAGAATGAGATGGGTAGATTTGAGAGAATTGGTGAGAGCGGAATTTTTCTCTCATTTTTTACATGAGGGGAGTAATAGTAATTTGGGAAAAGTAACTCAACCTTGGAAAACTCGCTTAACGGCTCGTATTTCATACTTATTTTCTCGTTAAAAAAATGATGTTTGCACAGAAACAGAATTTTTTTTTTACAATTTCGTTAAAAATACATGGAAAACTAATTAAACTTTTTGCAGTTTTGACGGTCTTTATTTAACCGATTATCTCTATCACTGTTATAACGGCCCGGATATATACGTATGTGCAATTTATCGTTCAAAATCGCGACAGAATTTTGACATTGAGACACATTTATTTGTAGATTATGACTGTTTACTAGTGATTTTTTTCACTAGTGCGATAAAGTGACTCATTACCAAATAGATGTCGTAAAGCTAAACTTTCGATACGAAAATACAAAATAGTTATTTGTGCTATAATAAGTTTGAAAAGCGAACCATTAGGAGATTTCATCGTTTTCCAGTTTAAACGGCAATACATATTTTTTTGCACTTTCCTAAAAAAAAAATCACGTAAAACAAATTTAAAAAACTTTGACCTTTAGAACGCCAACGGTCTTAATTTAGACGATTATGTAAACATTATAAAAGCCTGGATTAAAAATTACATAGTTTTTGTTTTTTAATTTAACGCCATTATCGGACCACTCTATGAATTAAGATTATTTGCGACAATGTTTAATAGAGCTATAGTAGTTATTTATACAACAAGGTCGATAAGATAAGGGCATTATTAAACAAAAGGGTTGGTTTAAGCCACGAGCGTAGCGAGTGCCTTAAAGAAAGCCCGAGTGTTTAATAATGCTTATCGACCATGTTGTTGTATAGAAAATTTTATGCATTTTTAAATAAATTAACACAAAAAATAAAAAAAAACATTCGTTGTCCTAAAAATTAAATTTTTCATTTCCATTTCTAATTCTAAGAGAAAATGTAGAAAGCAATATCTTGCANAGAAGGCCCGAGTGTTTAATAATGCTTATCGACCATGTTGTTGTATAGAAAATTTTATGCATTTTTAAATAAATTAACACAAAAAATAAAAAAAAACATTCGTTGTCCTAAAAATTAAATTTTTCATTTCCATTTCTAATTCTAAGAGAAAATGTAGAAAGCAATATCTTGCATCTCTTTCTTTCACATAGGAAATATTATCCGTTGTTGGATTGTTTTAAATTTAAAAAGACCATAAACATTTGATTTAAAATTAATTTGTACTAATTTAAATTTAAACCATTTGGTAAAACAGTCAAAAACACACACATACATCCGCAAATACAGTTAAACCCTACATAACAAAGCTGACGTACATATAAATTTGATTGATTTCTGTCACGGAGGTCACACATTAATAATAAAGAAAAAGCACGTGGGCTTTAAAGAATTCTTTAAAGCACTGCTATAATAACGACTTTGACAGAACAAATTTGAGTGTCATAATATTAATTTTAAGCTACAAAAGTGCATAAAATAAATAATACTTTCTCTATGACTGCGAAAAGCCTCAGCTAAACTAAATTTTCATAAACGATCACTTTTTTTAGATAAATGTATAAATTTACTAAAAAATGCATGAAATTTTGTATTAAACACAAGCGAAAAACATTATCAAACATGGACCTTCTCTAAACCACTTAATATGCTCATAACTTAAAAGGACCCTAGTTATAAATTATGTTCGATCTTATCGACCTAGTTGTATAAATAATTATTATTTAAATGAAACAAAAACATTCTCACATAAAAATTCCATTTTTATTATGAATATTCATAAATTCTTTATTGATAGGGAGCCCAGCCGATGAACATGCGACATAAATTGTTGATATCCACAGCTTCTTTAATTATAAAATTGATTTGTCCTTCCGTAGACAATGGCATATTTGAAGATTTACCGTCGATTTTCACGAACCCTTTAAGTCTTCCATCAATATTGTTGATATTGGTCATTGAATCCGAATCTGTTCTTTCTGAGCTCCCATCGTTTTTGATCGTTTTTCTCCAAGTAACAAGAGGATCGTATACAAAAGGCCTTAGAATCGACATAAGTGCGGGGTTATGAGCCCTGAGGACTCTCAATGTAACTTCACACGACTTTCTATATAGTCCCTCAACGCCCAAAGGTCCCATTGCATGAACCATGTTGTGTGTTAATCTGAAAGGCACTCGTTCTGGAAAAGGGAATGTTTCTCCTTGATTGAATAGGCAGTTGAAATCTACGTGGACAACATCACCGTTTGTTTGATCAAGAAGGATGTTGTCACAGTGCCGATCTCCCAAGCCAAGGATATATCCCACAACACTGATCACGCCACAGGTTCGAGTATAAGCGGATCGAGCCAAGTACCAGTTATGGGATGTTGTAAAATTAGCCTTGAACCACTGATCAAATACAGAAGGATGGCGTTTTAAGTAAATATTCTGGAAAATATCCCGTTTCTTACTTAATGGAGCTGTAACAGGAAGATCGTATGTTTTCAATTCTCTTGTGTTCATTCCACCTTGGTTTTGTCGGTATAGATCGTTTAATATTATTCTCATAGTTTTTAAATTATTTAGCCACTCTATAATTCCACACTCTTCGTTTAATGGCAACACTTCATATGTTCTGATGTCTAAGCGTCGTTCCTTGGCCTCAGGATCTTGATATAAATAGTGTTTAACCACACTGTTAAATTCCATCAACCTAAAGTCCTTTCTTAAATCATCTTTAGGTTTTAACAGGAAATTGTATTCAATGCCATCGTTTGCTCTCAAAGTTATTTTCCGAGGTTTTTGTAAGGACAATAAAACTTGTACTTCTTCTGCAATTCCTTGGATATAAGACATAGTTTGCGTAAACGGGATATAAGAATGCACTGACTTATCTTTGTCCAAAGGAGAAGGCATAACGGGTTGCATATTCTTCTGGTTAGGAATGATGATTTGGGAAAATTGATGATCTCCAATGAGTCTCGGTAAACTACTTACCAACTGACTAACAGTAGTCCTCTGCAATCCGTTGGGAATATCTTTGTTAGTCAGCTCAATCAACCGATCAGCCATTTGATTAAAATCGTTTATAAATTTGCCCATTTGATGGGTTTTCAACCTCTTATCGTCCATAACCATTACACAACGTTTTTTACGACTAGGATATGATGATTTTAAAACACATAAAATCATCCACATTGACTGTTGTGGGTATGCGATGATCAATTTAACCAGAATTGTCTTCAAGACATTGTATACTTCATCTGAAGGATGACAAATCCTGCTGACCAACTGAGAGAAGGCAGTAAAATAGGCGAAAATAGGAAGCTGTTCAGAAAACGAAGCTGCAAGTTGAGTTAAGATATTTCCAAACCTATCGTCTCGCTTCATCTCAGATGTATAGTCCAACCAAATGCTCAGCATCCTTGGCATCGATTGGTAAATGAAATTAAATCCATACTGCATACTTTTTCCGTAATTGGACATGGTCTCTTTTAACAATTCGAATTCTTCTTGTTTTTGTCTCTGCGACTGCGCCAAATAAATTTTATCCAGGAATTGAGCGTAGTGAACGTATGTTTTCTCACTTTCGCTAAATGCATCAATACTATCTTTGAAGTGTTTGATATTCAACTCTGTTTGAATATTCATGGACTGAGCATTAAAACTGGCGACGTAAAACTTGGCTTTTGCGTATATCTTTTGATCTTTTGCGGAAGTATCAAAACCGTTAAGTTCGCCGTTTGGGGCAATATTTTCGATCCCTTTGTTCAAAGTTCGAAAAGCATTCGTCTGATCTCCCTTGTTCCACAACAGCTTGGCCTTTTCGATAAATAAGTCCTTCATTTTGTATTTTTCACATTGAAGGACATATAAATTTGCTTGGTGGATAGATCCTGACTTTCGAGCCAGTTTCGTACTGTGCAGCCAGTATTTTCCTATTTCTTCGTCAATTTCTTCACTGAATTTCTGATAGTTGTTCTTTGTAGTTTTATTTCCTAGAAGGGTTTTGACTTCTTTGAACAAGATCCTTCTCAAGCACAAAATTTGTTCAATATGGTTAGTGTTTTTGAAGAACTGCAACCTACTTTCCATTTCAGTGAAGTAATCTTTCAAATGTTTCAACCCAGACATCATATCATTGCCCTGGAACTCATTTACAAAATTGAGAGTCTTTTCAATTTCAGTTAGCAAGTGCAATTTAAAGATATGAGGGTATCCTTTTTGGTAGGAGTTTTCACCAACTCCTGCTATTCTGAAGTTTTTCAGAACTGATTTCCGGGCCTTTTCAATTTCGATTTCCACTTTCACTTTATCGTTCTTCCTAAGGGATAACAAAGTCTGACCGCATCTAACTCCCCAATCATTGCTCTCCTCTAATTTGAAATTTTCTATATGATTATCCAATTCTTCAAATCTCCCGAGCCTCCATAAGGGCTCTGCATTGATTTCAAATAGGTTTTCTTTGTCCAACTTTTGGTAAGCTTTATCCCACAATCCGTTACAAATCGTCAAAGCCGTTTCGGGTTGATCTAAATTCAAATAGCACTGGACCATTTCTCTCATTATCTGTTCAGTTACTTCGTTTTCTTGGATCATTCTCTCGTAACAGGCCGCCGATTCATCCAACCTTCCTGTAACATTATTTAAGAGAATTTGTTCAGTGAGCTCTAAGTTTGAGGTCTTCAGAGCCATTGCTCCTTCTAATGAGTCAGAGTCCTGCAGATTTGCATATATTTGACCGAGAAAAGACAATTCCGATTGCAACGTGGCTGGATTTTCAGTAATGAATTGCTCAATGTATAGAAGAGCTCGGGCGAATTCTCCACATTTGAAATTCGTCATTGCCATTAACTTTTTATCAAAGGATTTGACAAATTCTAAAACGAATTTGTACTCTCTACTATCGAGTCCTTCGTAGTCCTTTTCGCATTCTCTACACCAGTTGTTAAGAAAGTCCAATAAGTTGAAAGCCAGTTTAGCGCACTTTATCTGAGAGTCTTCCGTATTTTCCTCCATTGGCTCTTCTATATCTTTTATTATTACTGTCGAACAAGAGATTGCTTTCTTCTTGGGAAGATTGTTTGAAATTACGCTGTCCGAACTCGTGGAAACTGTTTTGAAAACGAAATCGAATTCCTCTTTGATGCGGTTTCTGTATTCTGATTTAGAGTACTGAAGACTGTGAAGGACTATGTAAGGCAGAACTAATGCCATTATATGGCTGTCCTTTTTGATACTCGGTTTAAAGCTACTTAATAAGGATTTTATTTCCTCATTTTCAATAGTTTGAACCATGTTCAAGGCCCAGATATAAGCCCACTCTTCACAGATTCGACACTGTCCAAAAATTGGATGAACGTCAAGAAAGTTTGCCATATTTGTGTTGATATAAGTTGATGTTAAGAAGGGCTCCATTAACTGCCTCATCCTTTCTGGAATTGCATTCCAAATTTCCATTTTCTTATTATTTTTTGGATCAACTCCGGCATGTTGAAGAATATCTTGGATGGCCAAAGAGAAGTTGTCCACGTATTTGGTGTCTTTTTGGAATTGGAACGCTTGACAGAGTTCGGGTAAAGCTGCAATAGCGAAATCATCGGATAACACTGATAGGCTTAGCTTCTTCTGTGGTGCGTAGTTTTGCCTTAGATGAGTTGGTTCAATTGCTCCAATCTCTCCTAAGCAAGCACTTGAAGCTATTTTCAAATTGTTGTCCACGTTTTTACAGCCCAACACCAATAAGTTCAAGGTCCTCTCGATTTCACTGTCCAAAAGAGGATGCCCCATTATTAAATGGTTCACTTTGCTTCGATTTTTCGAAAATAACTCTGTCAAATATTGAATTCCATAAATCCGAACCGCTAAATTATCGTGATTGATTTGTTTGACATAGACTTCAAAGAGTCTTTCAAACTTCTTATCGTCTCTACTTTCATTAAATTTGTGATGCTGCTCGATAAACACTTTAATCTCATCTTCAACGTCCAAGGATTTGATAAAGAATAAGTCCTCTAAATAAGTGCTTAACAGATTCCCATTGGATAGAATTAAGTACCTCAGAATTGAGTTAACCTTTTCGGGATGGTCTTTCAAAAGAGGCTCCATAGAGACTACGATCGTACTCAGCAAAGGTCCCAGCCATTGGATATCAACGTTGTGTATAAAGATCTCCCACACCTTGGCACAGATGGCAGTCAGCTCTTTTTCCCCCAAAGTCATTGCTGTTCTTAATAAAGAGACAATCTTGAAACGAAAGGGTGTGATGTTGGATGAACCCATAAATCGTATTATTTCCCCCAGGCTCAATAAGGCGTCCTTTTTCTTATCTTTCTCATTGTCGTTGTCCACCAAATTCATTTCAAAATGAATTAGATTTCCCAAAAATCGGGACGAGATGTAGTTGGTTATTAAAGAACAGTCGGGCATTTGATTCGAGCTGTCAGTTAGTAGACAACGAAACACCTTTGTCACACATTGCGGGTTCTTGTGATAGTTTATTAGCAGCTCAGCTACTACTTCCTGAAAAATAAATAATTTCGATTTAACGGTTTTTGAAGCAATATTAATTGGATTTCATGTAAAGGTACTAAATAAAAAAAAACAATAATTTTAATACTAGAAAGTAACTATAATTTTAAAATCAATTTAGTTAATGATATCTAATCTCTCAATGACACAACAACCGCTGCCGGTCTAGGTCTAACCAAGTGGTTTTCGGAAATAAAAGTTAGCAAATAACCTATTTATTCTTTGAAAATTTCTGTGTGAAATGACTAAAGAAATCCTGTGTGAACTGGGCCGATTTTTGTGTGAATTAAAAAAAAATGTTGTGTGAATTAAAAAAAAATGTGTGTGAACTAAGAGATTTCTATGTGAAATTATTGGAAACCAAATTTTTCGAATAAAAAACAGTTTTGGTTCTAAAACTGATCAAAATTAATAATTATGATAACATTTTTTTTAATCATTGTAATCTTTGAAACTATTAGAGAATATTTAATTTGAACCAATTTCATGTAAATATCATTTCTGATGTTATATATTACGAATAAATACGAACTTTTGTTGCGAAACTCTCGAAAACGTTAAATAATCATATTTGCTTAATAATGTTGGAATTAGTATATATAATTTCTAGATTTTTTAAAATTTATTTATTTATTTGCTATGTTGAGTTCTTTGTTTTAATCATTTAGTACATTTTGTTTTACCTTAATAAATTTTAGGCAATTTAATGTACAATTTTATATACATCCGTGTGTGATACTATTTATTTTTATTAATTAACAATGTTTAAGAGGTTTTTACATAATTAGATTTTTTTTATCTTCTGTTTAGTTGATTGATTTTGAAAAAATATTTTTTTTTGAATAAATTAAATTTATTGATAATTTTTTGTTTTAATCAATGAAAAAATATAAGATATTATTTCTTGAAAATCATTTTAGATATAAGACATTGTACATAATAAATGTATAAAAATTTTAAATGGACACATATGGTTTGACTTATTTATTCAAGAAAGAGAGATTACACAAAAATCAACTTTATCGTCCAACGTAAACTCAATCTACTCGTTTAGCTCTTTTGTATAATCAAACTTCCAATTCTACATATATAATCATTTTATTGTAATATGTTATTACGTAAAAAATCTGCACAATTTCAGAACTGATTCATAAAATACATATATTTTACTATTTTAAGGTGTATGAATTTCCATGAAGTACGAAGGAGTACAGTACTAAAACTTTTTTGGAAACAAATTTTTTTTAATATTTCTCAAACTTCATAAATATTTATTAAAAACTAGCTTTTTAAAATATGTATTGTTATACATTTTAAATCAACATAGATTGACGTATCTCAGTTATTTAAGTTAAATTTTTAAATAGATTTTTTGTGACAAAAAATCACTTTGAACAGCGTTTGAAATGCCACAAAACTTGACTATAATTTGCACTGTTTTTCTAAGACGTGCTAATCGATAGTGACAAAAATACATACCAAAATAAAATTATCCTTAAAAGAAAAATTTAGACTGTTGATTATGCTACGCTTAATCAATTGAGCCACACCAGATTTGACACAAATGTTTTTTTTAATAATTTTGGAAAACATCGAAATTATTATTTTAAATGAAATAATTCAATTTATATTTCGACCAACAATTCCTTGTAATAGACTTTTAACGTTATAAATTGAATCGTTAATATATAGGGGCAAAATAAATATCATTTGAAGACAACGGATATTTTTAAAATATTAAAGTAGATGCTATTAATTGAACACTAATACTTTAAAACAAATGATCAATGAAAAGCTAACACATTGGCTTTTATTTGATCACATTTAAAAATAATTAAGGAATAGTATATCTCGTTACAAATGGTGAAATAAAGGATATTACAGCATGAATTTACTATGTAACTTACTGCGCTCGTCAAAATAGGTAAATTTAAAAATATTAGTTAATCGATAATTAATAATAAAAACATTCACAACGGTTTATTAAATTGTTCAACAACAACTAATAACGACATTTTCATATTCAAATAAAAAACTTGTTTTGACAATAATATATACTTTCATTAAATTGGTGACAAAACAGCGGTTTTTTTTCAAATTGTACAGCAACCATTCACAACGAAATTCTCATTGGAAAATATTTCAATAAGAATATGCAGAGATATGGTTATGACAACAATTTGTAATTTCATTAAATTTTTGACAATTTGCGTGCAAATTTTGAATTATTTCAGTACTCCGTGCAGAAAAGTAAACTATTACAAAAATATTTTGCGTGAAGAAAAGTCTGCTTTTCGATACGGAATTGGACAAAGGAAATATAAAAGAAAACTTACTTTAATATCGGGTACGTTCAAGAATTGATAAAACGTCAATCCCGTGCTGCTTATCATAAAATCGATAGACTGATTGAGGACGATCTCTGGTTCGTTTAGTAGGTAAACGATAATAACTGGGTTAGCCAAAGCTGACTTTAGATCCTTTTGTATGATTCCACAAATTTCGTTTAGAATTGGTGCTGTAGATGGATGCTGAGATAAGAAATATTTAAAAAATAACTCTAATAATTATTAATAATAATTTACCTTGACGACGTAGGGAAGAAGCATAGCTATGATGGGCTGGTAGTGCACTTGAACGAAATCATTTTGGGTATAATTGAATAATTTGGCCACATTTGAGATGGTCTTCAGTACTGGTATTTTTCGACTCAAGTAGAGGATGACTGATATCGTGACCATCAGTTTGAGAATTGACTGTCTATACCACTTGAACATTGTTCCAAGGACAATATTCCTATGAATACACATTTCTTCGCAAACCAGAGAAGCGCTATTAATAATATGGCTGGTATCCACTCGAAGGAGGTAAAGCAAGGCCATTTTGAAAAATCTTAAAAACAAATCCATTTCGATTTGATGGCAAAATGAAATCCTTTTTATAACATTCAGTAAAGCCAATTGAAGGTTTTTATCAGTGGGTAATTCCAAGGACCTTTTAACAGCATCAGTACAAACTTTGATCAGTTTTTCGATAAGATTGTTCCTGTTTGAGTCACTGTGATGATTAAAGATGAATTCAATTGTTACTGGAATTGAGAAGCTGAATTCATTTAATAAATTCGGATTTTTATCCTGGATTAAGGTGAATAATTCCAGTAAATCTCTACTAAATTTCTCTGGGAAGTGGTTTCTAATTACTGGGATCAATTCAGGAACTTTTATCTTTAAATTCATATTAATAGATGTTAAGTAACTCTTGTAGAATTCGTACAGAGATTCCTCTCTTGCACTATGTGAAGAAAACTCTTGAGATTCACAAACTTCACAGTGAAATCCATTTTCTGTTTGGTCTGTTTTAAATTTTCCAGCACAAAGGCAGATTAAAGTTTTCATATTTTCCGCCATAACTTCAGGACAAACTTGTTTACTAGAAATCTGTCTCAAAAATCTACTCATTTTATCGTCACAAACGATCAGCTTCCTTTTTAAAAGGGCTGGAAGGACTTTTAAAAACTCTTCCATAATTTCGTTTGAAACTTTTCCATTTGAGCATTTTGTAAGGATGTCTTCAAAAACCAGTCTTATTTTATTCTTTAAGGAGTTTCGAAAGTTGTCTCGGTTTAATGAGGACAAAATGACCAGGCTTAGTTGGCCTAAATTTGATTCCGAAGAGAATAACTCCATGATTTTCGGAAAATGGCTTCCAACTGGTCGAAATTTTAAGTCCATAGGCTTTGCTAAAGGGAAGAGTACAACTTCCATAATCTGGCATTGGATACTGTCTGAAATGTGAATGAAGTCCTTGAGTTGTAATAGATTTCGGAATAAGTACAAAACAACTTTGGGATCTTTCATTCCAGACCTAATTGCGTTGGTGATTAGATTTAAAATATCTGTTAAAATCCGTTCCATCTCCTGCTGGAACGGACTGAACCCTGATTCTAGTTTAGCGTCTATCTTTCGGACCATTTTTAAAAAGTCTATTATACAACAGAGAGTCTTTTCAATTTCCTGAGTTGATTTTAAGCTCTTCTCAAATTCGTTGCTTAGAGATTCCCAGAGTTTTGTTCCTAGAATTTGATTCTCGTCCTTGAATGATGACTCGAATAAATATTGAATGATATGTATGGAATGGTGAGAAAATAAGGGATATTTTGAAATACGTTCCATTATATATGTGGTGTCTGTTGTAGAAAAGGCTTGTTTTAGAATATTGCTCATGCAATTCCAGAATTCTGTCTCAAAGGAACGCAATTCAGAAGTATCTACTAAGTTGTCCAGAAACACCCAAAAAGCTGGTAGTATTTTAGTACAGTCTATGGACTTTGGCAGCTTCATTTGTTCTATGGCTTTAAAGATTTTCGTTAGAATAACATCTAACCTTTTCAAGTCTTCCTTCTCCAAAAATTCGAATTCCCCATTGCTTTTTCTTAACACTTCTTTAAGAATGTATAATAAAGTAGTTATTGTTAGAATCACTGATGGGTTTATGTCCTCTTCTTGGCATTTAATGAACTGGTACAAAAATTCAAAGCATTCCATTTTGGTTTGGAAGTTCCCAATTCTCATGGCGTTGATCACAGAAATGAAGCTCTTTTGGAATAGTTCAGAGTCAGCAATAAACAGGGCATTTGCAAATTGGCTTAGTACTTTCACGCAAAAACCCAAGAGACTGTCCATGTCCTTTTCTGATGAAATAGTAATCTCTGGGAATGTTGCAGTTGGTTCGATACTTTTAACGTCGAACTCATTTCCAATAAAAGTCTTAACATTGACTGGAAAACTAGGTTTGATGAATAGATCCAGTGTCTTGATGTACCTCTCTATTAAATTGAAAAAGAACCAAGGCTGTTTTACATTAGCTGCGGCAAGAATTGTCGTTTGCAGATCGAGGTGAGCTTCAAAGTTGCTGAAAATATTTTTATGAATAATTTGATAATTCTCAATCTTAAACCGCTTACTGTCCATAGTGCTCATTATTAAGTATGGCCATGTACTGATGGACCAGCCACAAGTTACAGGATTCCATCTGTCGGCATTGGACATCAGAGGATATGATGAAATTGGGAAACATCCCTGGATTTTCGAAAGTGAAGTTTTCACTTATCAATTTTATGTGACTTCTTAACATTGGAACAGTGGTGGCGAACATTGTTTGCCACATTTCTAAATTCACACTCATTTTGCATTAAATCAGTTTTAAACCCGTTTATTTTTATTTAATTCACAACCCTGAAACTTTTGGCGGGAAACCATCAAAACAACTTTTGACATTTCCCGATTTGAATTGTATACAAAAATTTATTAACGGTTATTTTAAGTTTTCATAACCTCAATTAATTTTTAAAATTTTTGGATCATCAATCACTTTCTTCAATTACGGACGGACAACTCAGAGATTAGGGAGAATTTTAAAATAGTAGTTGTGCAATAGTTCATTTTTAAAAAAATCAACAATATAAATTTTTCAAAAGTTTGCCCAAGAAATTTAACAAATTTATTCAAAAATATTCTCTAAAGTCTAAACTTAAACGAACGAAACAAATTGAATTCAATTTAAAGTTAACTTTATTGTAAAATCAATTTAATCTAAAGAATTCTTTGTGTGCTCTTCCATTTGGAATTTGACCCCTGTTTCTCAGTCGTCTCACTGCTTCTCTGAGGTATTTTGGTTGAAGTGCCCCAGAGTCATTTGCTTCTTCCATAACATCGAGAGCTGCAAATTTAAAAATTAATAATAGTTATTTATACAATGTCGGTAAAGTAAAATAGTTGGCACGAGCCAGCTAGAAGGGCAGCATGCAAAATTCATACAAAAAAGACAGTTTGCTTTGTTTTCAACTCCGTTTTCAACTCTGCTTTAAACTATGTCAGCTTTAAATGTATTGTGTGTGGAAATTACCAAATTGACACGTTCGCCACCTTGCATTAGTATTGGTTTTGTGTACAAATATAATTATAAGATTATTATTTCTTTACGTTGTCTTTCTACAGAGTTTAGGATTATTATTGAGCACTATGGTTTATTGACGCCACGAGCGTAGCGAGTGTTTTAAAGAAGACCCGTGTGTTTAATAATGCTTGTCGATCGTATTTCAGATAACATGGATGTCACACTATCATTATAAAGAAAAAAACTAGTGTTTTAAAGAATTTTCTATAGCACTTGTGCTATAAAATGACTTTGACAGAATAGTTATTTGTGCTACAATAATAAATTTCACCGTTTCCGAGTTTAAACACAGGACTTTACACACGAGAAGGACATAACGTTTTTTGCACTCCATGAGCACTGAATTTTTTTCAATTTCACATTAAATTTCATTATTGCTTCACAAATGTTTCAAGTGAAATCTTAAATGGTAAAGTTACCGTTAACGGTTAGAATTCAAACTAATAAAGTTTGTTCCTTCTTAACTTCTTGTTCATAAGGCAAATGCCTATTTTATTGTGGCATGGAACATTTGTTTGCTTTGATTTATTGTATACTAAATTTCAATTTAAAGCAATATAAGGCTATTAATATAATTTACTTACATTACAGTTAAGTAGATTTATCTCTGATTTCTACTTAGTGTGCCAAAAATCGAACAAAAATAGCTAAATTATATGCAGATGGCTGTTGAAGCGTTAAATATTAAAATTTAAAAGCATGAAACGCTATTTAATTTGCATTATAATCACGGTCCTATAGCATAGCCGAGAACAATATTTTGTGTAGTTTAAGGGTAACAATGGCGACCAAATTATGACTTTCAGACAAATTTGTAGGATAGTTTATGACATTTTTTTCACAAGTGAAATAAAAATTAAATTTTCACTAAGTGCGACAAAATGAAACATTACGAAACTCAAATGGATATCGAAAAGCGTATGTTTCGATACGCGAGTACAAAAAATAAGTTAAATTGAAAAAATAGATTGAAAATGAAATTTATACCTTCTTCAACAATTTCTCCGGCAAAAACTTTAGCAATTCCAGACATTGCAATCACGACATTTTGAGACACTGAACAGCCTGTTATTGTTTGCATAAGTCGCTTGACTGCTGCTTTGGGGAAGGCAGATCTTCTGTACATTTCGTATCGATCCAACTGTTCTTCGGTAAAGTTTGAAACCAAAACTCTGAAACGAATATATTTTAAGAAATAAACTAAATAAATTGAATAAACATACTGCATTCTTTCCCGGTCCTCTTCCTCCTGCTCCTTTTTAGTCTTAAACTCCTTTCGCTTTTCCCGGTCTCTCTCCTTTTGCTTTTGTTCCTCTGTTTCTTCTTCAGTTTTAACTTTTTCATCAGCTGGAATATTTTCCTGTGATGGGAGAATTATGTCCTCCTCCATGCTTTCATTAGCCGAGGGTTTAGTGGGTGATTCCTTTTCGTCCTCCTCTATAATATAAAATTAAGTTAATTAAAGACAAAACCATGAAAATTGTTAAAAATTTACCATCGGAAGAAGATAAGGCGATTTCTAACTCGGAATTGTCTAGTTTTTCATTCTTCGTGTCGTCACTTGCTTCGATATCAATGTCAGAGGACTCGGAGGTATTTCTAAGAAGAACATTTTCCATTTTAACCAGAAAATATTAAAATTTCTCGAAACCAATGTTTTTGTTTACAATCTCCACGAAATGTCAAACTCAGTTTGACAGTTGGTGATTAAGTCTCGAATGGGAATTTTTCGTCAGTTTTTATTATTATTTAGTGTTTATCTCTTGATTTAGTGGATTTTAAGGTTTAACAATGTCCTGTACCTCTTGTACTAAGAAGTACGGGCTCTTCTTGAGAGAGGTAAGTTTTTATTGTGAAATTTGAAATGATTTTGAAATAAAATTTTCTCTTTTTTAGACTGGGTGTGGAAAATGTGGATTTTCCTTTTGTTCCAAGTGTGTAAAGTACAGTATTAAGGGAGTGCCTAAGAAAGTATGCCTTTCTTGTTTCAACAAGTCACAAATCCCAGAAAATGTGGCCAAATCCCCAGAAAGTACAACTACTTCACAACATTCCGAACTTTCTTCGTCCTCTATTCCTCCTTCTGACCAACAGTAAGGATAATTCTTCCTTGTAGTACTTCTTTATAACAATCTTTTAATTCTAGGGTGCCTAAAGGACTGTCAGCAATGCAAAATGCCAATAAAGACAAAGAATTGCAAAACCGTTTGCAAAGTTTGAAGCAAAAAGAGGTGTCGGAAAAAGTTTTAGTCACAGATGAGGGCATTGCGCAGAGACTGGCCACTCTAAAGGATGAGCAATACACAGGTGATAAACCCAATCGAGATATTCATAAGGTGGATAACCGAAGCGAACAAGAGAAAATTAATGATTTAGTGAAGCAATATGAAGAAGAAGCCGCAATTAATAAATCCCATGATCCAATTAATGATATTGAGGCCAGACTACAAAAGTTAAGGTCAGATATGCCAAGCACAAGTGCAAATGCACCCAAAGCAACAACTGATGATAGCCCAGATGATGATCAGAAGTTCGTTAAAAAGGTATTTATTTGAATTTCCATTTATTTCTATTTTATATCATAGAAAATACCACTTTAAATAATAATTATTAGTAAATTAATGGCAATTCAAACTAACTGCACTAACTGTCCTAGTGTACGGTGCTGAATCTAGGGTCTAAAAATTTAAAGGAATCATTATAATAAAATACTGCATCTTCGATAACAATTTAGCTAGAGATGACAGCAATTTCGATAGGCAGGGAGAACTAGACCGATATACGAGGAGGGGCGCGTGGCTGTCCACCATACCTCCGATATTATATTTTTATATAAATAAGGGGTTATATTCACTGCGCCCAACCTACGAATAATAGAAAGTAATTCATTTTTATATAACAAATTTCAAAAATGTTTTAATATTGAAAAGGACAGCAGAAAATTTAATAATTTTGTGTAATAAAATCAAAATTTTTTTTTAATTTGTGTGTGGTGATCCTAATTTCTTGCCACAGTACCAGGATCTGAGAAGCAATTCCCAGCACACCAAATTGCTTCTTCATCTTTTCCTTCTTGAACCTTCCTTATCTCCCTTTCACCGTGTAAAATATTATTGTAAATATTAACGTGTAAATAATAAAAAAAAAAGTAAATAAATATTTCCCACTACATTCAAGTAAGAAACTTGGGGCAGTCTCAACCAACGGGTGTTAGACTTTCCATGACTATTTATTTTCAGTGTATTAGTAGTAAATTAATACCACCTAGACCAGTTGAAAAAGGACCCATCCTACCCGCCCAGGGATCGAACCCACGGCCTCCGAGGAGTTAGACGAGAGTGTTACCACTTCGGCTATGGAGCGTAAATATTATATTATTAATTAATCAATAAAAGTGGAAGTCTGACAAGCATCCACCTTTTTTGTACATAGTCGTCGATAAACCAACATCTTTTCCCGGGAACCAAAAGATCTCGTGGCCATTGTGGCCTGACTCCATCGTCTCTGGGTTAACAACATCCTCCGACCTTTTTATCTCTTCAGATCTCCAATCTTCATTCTCTACTGTCATGGCGAGCGATTTGCACGACTCACTGGATCACTCGCTCGTCATAGTTTGTATAAAATTGATGTTTGATGTAACAGTAATTATATCTTAAATATTAAGTAAATAATTAAGTAACCATATCAATTAAAATAAATATCCAAAAACACTATTTTGCCGGATTTGTCGACAGTTGTAACTGCTTGTCTTCTACAAAGTATTGGCGAACCCTG